>CM058240.1:80492018-80633092 GCA_030180135.1 Orychophragmus violaceus | reverse complement strand
CATGGGTTTTCTTGCCCAGACCAAAGTCATCATGTGTCATTTCAAGAAGCTCACAATATATACAACCATCTCTCAAGAATAACGTTCTACATCCTTTAATATTGTCAAAATCAAAGCCATGTCAGGTTTTTAGCACCCATTTTCCCTAAACAACCACCAACTGAGCCATTCGTATAAACAAAACAAGATCAACCACATTAGACTTCAATATGGAAATATAGTTAAAATAAAAAATCAACCAGAGCTAAACTAAAACATATAAACTTATGAAACTTATACATAAATACCATTAACACCTACTTAAAATCTAGGAGAAGAAAATCTTTTAAACTATTCATAATATAGATATAGATATATATTATATATATATATATAAAAGTAGACTTTTCTCTTTTTTCCTTGTGCCACCTCATCAATATATTTAAATCATATCATTTAATATTTAATTTACTTCTAAAAATACTTCAAATGAATATGAAACAACATTTGTTATTTTCTACATATTAAATAATTAGGAATATGAAAGATCATTTGCCATTTTTATATCTTGAATTTTCTCCGAAATACTTTACAAAAGAATAATAAAGTTAATATATTTGGTTATACTAATATATTTTAAATTTTTAATATTTTCAAGATTAAATTTTTTTTATTTAAGAGTGATAGATTTAGTAATTGAGTGTTATTTGATCTAAACTTATTGTAAAACATATCTCTTTAAAAAATATATATTAGATAGTATATATATATATATATATATATTTAATGATTTAAATTTTATACATATATAATAGTAATTTATTAAAAAATAAACAAGAATACCTAATAAATAGAAAATAAAATATGAAAGATCATTTGTTATTTTATATTTTTTAATTCATTTAACATACTTTAAAAAATAATAATAAATTTAATGTATTTAGTTGTACTAATATATTTTACATTTTAATATTTTTAAAATTAACATTTTCTATTTTAAGAGAGATAGATTTAGTAAATTATTTTTAGTTGATCCAAACTAATTTTAAACAATATATTTTAAAAATTAATTTATCTAAAAGGACTACATTTTTCAAAACAATTCAAGTTTTTCAAAACATATTATTTTTTAAAAAAGATTAATATTTTACGTCTAAGAGAGATAGATTTAAAAATGAATGTAACTAATATATCTTTAAAAACTTAAATGTTATATTATTTATTTATATATATATACAAAATAGTAATTTATTTAAAATAAAACCATAATACTTAATACATAAAAAATAACAAATGAAAAATCATTTGTCATTTTTATATCTTGGAAAATTTTGAACATACTTTATAAAAGAATAATAAAGTTAATATATTTAGTATGGTTGCTAAATACTCAAATACTCATACTATATTTTTCAGAATAAATTATATATTTTCAAATATTCATTAAATTTAATATAATTTTAAATTACAAAAAAAAAATATTGTTCGTATGGTTGCTCACCCGCCCGTATGGAGAGTTAAACCCTAGTTCAATAATAAAGTGCATTTATTTAAGATTTAAATAAAACAGTAAACTTCTACTAGAAATCTACCCTAAATAAACTAGTTTCTCATTTTCTCTAGGAAAAAGATTTAAACATATGTATATGGAATAAACATGTCAAACTCATTCAGAAGCAAGTATATTACGTAAAGCAGGAATACAAAAAATTACTTCCAAATTCATTATATATTGTATACAAAAGTCTTTTTAGAAGATAGGGATGTGAAAATGATGTCAGCATGATGTATCACATGTAAACTTCTCTGTGAAGTCTACATGGTCGATTTCCAACATAAATATTCCAAACAAATGTTAAAATCATAAATTCATTTTAAGCTAAACCATAACATATAATCTTGTGAAATTTATACATAAATACCAATAATACCTAAACAAAATTTTAAAAATTCAAAAAAAAAGAAATTCATCAGAAAATATGCACTAAACTGCATTTGCCAGAAAACTAACTATAATAGTAGAAATCTCCATGAAGTCTATCATAAATGAGTTAGTTTCACAATTTCACTAGAATTAATATTTATAAATATTTACATGAAATAAAGATGTCAAACTCTTTCACAAGCAAGTATATTACCTAAGAAAAACATTAAAAAAATCAAATTCATTATATATTGTATAAAAAAACCTTTTTAATACATTAGTGGCGTCAAAATGATGTCAGCATGATGTGTCATGAGTAAACTTCTTTGAGACGTCTACTTGTTCGTGAAGTCTACTATGGGACTAATTTTGGAGTTAAATCAAGTGGTAGACTTCGTATTAAAGTTTGCAATTAGTGAAGAGTCTAGTTTTTCATTTGACCAAACTTTGACTTTTAATGAGTAGACTTCGTCGGACTAAATAGACTTCCTAGGCACTGTACCATTGAAGTCTACCACAAAAGGGTCTACTTTTGCAATTGAAAAATCATAAAGTAGACTTCTATGCAAAGTCGACAAGGATAGACTTCCCTCAGAAATCTATTGGGTCTAGTTTTGGAGTTGACAAAAAAAAATCAAAATTAATTGTAAACTTCGGGGAGGAGTAACGAAGTCTAATACACTGGTCAACCCTCCCACGAGCGGTCAACCGAAAAATAAACTATAGTAGATTCTGTGAAGAAATCTACATCTAAAGTCAAATATTGGTCAAATACAAAACTAGACCCTTCTAATTGAGTTAAACTTCACGAAAAAATACTTTGACTAAGTCAAATGCAAAACTAGACCGTAAATT
This sequence comes from Orychophragmus violaceus, assembly GCA_030180135.1. NCBI lineage: Eukaryota > Viridiplantae > Streptophyta > Magnoliopsida > Brassicales > Brassicaceae > Orychophragmus > Orychophragmus violaceus. The sequence continues at coordinate 80,630,334 of CM058240.1, read as the reverse complement.
GACAGGAGACTATACGAGAAGTTTACGACACTTTTTTGTTTTCAAAGGAATCATAAACTTCCTGATACTTGAAAAGAAGTTTACTGACGAAAGTTTATAAAAAAAAGTCAATTGAAAAACTAGACCACACGTTGACCAGTATAATTTTGGATTGCTCAACGAAGGCTATTGTCGCGACCCAGAATGAAAAATTGAAAGAAAACTACAATGATGCCTTTTTACCTATTTAAACACCCAAAACTTCGGTTTCAACCACTAACAAATAAAACCGGCCACTACGACTAAATTAAACGCCGAGATCGGTGATATATACATAATTTATTGGTTTTTAGTATTATAATTTACTAATTTTTCTTGCATATTACATATATTTTTATGTATTTAAATATGAAATTATATATCTATGAGTTAGAGGTTTTAAAATTAGAATTTGCATATTTTGGCTTCTTTTGGAGTGTGTCTTGATCATTTGTAGGTGCTTTGAAATTCCTTACAAGGCTTGGATGACTTCGGATATAAGAAAAGCAGAGGAAAATGAAACTGAGCTCATGAACCTAGTCAAACGATGACATGGTGATCAAACACAATGTGAATGGAAATGAGCAGGTTTATTGGATGCGTGAGTATGGTCAAGGGTCAACAATTGTGGGCCGCCCGTGCATGCAAAGCGAAGACGTGACGACGAACGTGAGCTGATCCCATAAGCCTTTGCCCCCCCCCCCCCCCCCCGGAGCCGACGACGCAAATCCCCCCCCCCCCGCCCCGGCGACAGATCGCGATCCCCCCCCACCCGCGGACGAGTCATCCGGTGGACCAGCCGCGACCATCTGAAGCTTTTCGGGAACGTTTTTGCGAGCTGGCCGCGGAGCTCCTTTCGGATCACGTCGCGGATATATACAAACCGCAAGCGAGCTATTCTTCTGTTGACTTTCGACCTTTGACCAGCCAATCTGATCCAATTGAAACCAAAAACCTATTTTTTTTTATTAGCGAAGCTTTCTTTGTTCCAAAAACCTCTCTTTGAATATTGGAGAAGAAAGTTTCAATCTTTTATTAATCTAAGAGTTATTTGTGTTTGATTTATTTTCCCCTTTCTTTAATCTTTCACTAATCATCATGTTTAACATCATTCTCATGAATTTTGTTGGACTAAGTATGATTAGTGAGTAGTTTCAATTGAGGCTTATGGGTTAGGTAGATTAGGGTGAATTAGAGTGATTCATGGATGCTTAGGACTTTATTATGATTGATCCTTCCTATATAAATGTGTTTATTGCTAGATTGACATTGATTAAGTTGATTTAGATGTATTGGGTTTTATTGCACACCATGTGTTCGATGAAATGCTAGATTGGATTTTGATGAGAATTTACATGTTTTAGCTCATGAAAGTGAATGTCTAAAGTATTTATTAGCTTAAGAGAACTTGAGATTAATGCTTGCCTTGTTTTTATTCACAAATGAGAATTTGATCTTGACTAAGGATTAGGCAAAGTAATTAGTACCAAGAGATTGGATTAATTGATTGATTAGTGTTCTTGCTTAGGATTAGCATCTATGATGATTGTTTAAGCATCCTTGATAGCTCTAGATTGCTCTACTCATTGACCTAAACCCATTGGCCTTACTTTTATCATAGAATTTGTGTGTTTAGTCTTTTGTTGCTTACTTAATTAACTTGTTTGTTTCATTTAGTTGCTCTTAGGATTTTTAGATTCACAACTTGAACTTGTTTGCTTGACTCTATTGGTATAGTGTATTCATAATGGTCACTTCTATCCCAATTTGGTTCGATACCTCTTGCTACAACGATAAGCAAGAGGAATTGATACCTCTAGGATTGCAAAATCCACTTATCAATTTGGCGCCGTTGCCGGGGAGGGGGCAAAGGCTTATGGGAGCAGCTCACGTTCGTCGTCACGTCTTCGCTTTGCATGCACGGGCGACTCCTCCACCTCTTCACTAAAAAAAAAGGTAGTCAAGCTTAGTGACTTAAAACAAGCTCACTTGGGAGGAAGTCCCATGTCTATCTCTAGTAAATATTGCTTTATGTTTTAAGTTTCCTAGTCAATGTTGATCTATCTATTAGGTCTCTACAGGTTTTAGGCTATATAGGTCTTGGCATTGGGAGAAAGAAAGAGGAAAGGTCATGGCGAAATCAAGGAAGAACCGGGCACTCATCCAAGTTTGGAGGAACTCTTTAGCCTCCACCTCCCACTCCTCCATCCCATTTTACTCCACTTAAAGCTCCAAGTAACTCACTCCAATCTCTTTTTCACCTCTTTGTTTCATTTTGCATTTTTACCTTTCTCTTTGGTCTCTTTCCCTTGCTTCTTTCACACAAGGGACTGTGTGATTTAAGTTTGGGGGAGGAGACTAGTTGCTAATGATGTGTTTTGTGTTCTTATCTTTCTTTCTTGCATATTGAGTCTCATTTCATGCATCTAAGGCATAGAAAACCATAAAAATTTGAAAAAAAATTGAAAATTTTTCACAAAAAGCATATAGTTGAGTCTAGAAGTCATTTAGGATTGTTTTCATTAAAGTTTGAGAGTTAAAGCTTGTGTTCTTTATAAAAAAAAAAAAATTTTGTTTGAGCATGTGGTTATTGGATGCATCTTGTGAACTTGAAATTAAGGAAGAACCCTTCTTGGATCTCATGCATTATTGTTCACTTCTTGGTTGAAACATGTTGTGATTTGAATCATTCCCTATCTATTAGAACTCTTAATATTGACTTGAATTATCATGTTGTGCAATGAAAGGTGAACTCATGGATACTTGATACATACTTGGACTATCTTCTCCCTTTCTACCACCCTCTTGTTAGTCCAAGTAGATTCCCCCACCTTGAACCAAGCTTTCCTTCAAGCCTAAACACTCTAGTGAGAGATGAGAGGCCTTTTTCTCGAATCAACTAGACAAAAAGTGTTGAGTTTGGAACGACAAGGATAGGTCTTCATTGTAGAGCTAGCCTTACATCATTGGGTTATGCATAGGATAGGAAAGAAGTTTGGGGGAATTGGGAAGAAAAGAAGAAAAAAAGGGAATAAGAAAAAGATTGAGAAAAGAAAGAGGGGATTGGAAAAGAAAAAAGAAAAGTTGATAGCTCTAAATTTTTATGAAAGATAAGTCTCAAGTTCTAAAGAGAGAAAAGAAGCCAAAGTTGGCTCAAGCATCAAAAGAAAAAAAGAAAAGAGACTAGTGAAAAGAAAAGAAAGAGCTAAGCAAATAAAAGAAATCCTCTAAGTGTTTAAGGAAGAAAGAAGTGATCAAAGTTGGGATAAGAAGACAAAAATGCCTTAAGAAAATGGTAGCTTAGGAATGGAATCTTGGGTTTAGAAGAGTTCAGATCATTATAGGGATTTGGGTAGGATGAGAATCTATCCTTGTATGCATGAGTTGTTTCTTACTCTTAGCATTTTGCTATAGTTCATTCCTTTCTTGAGAGATCCCTTATTCTTGAAACCCACATTTCATTTGAGATCACTTTTATCTCAAGACCTCAACCCCTTAGCCAAATGTGTTCATTTGATTTGCACAATCATGATCCACTATTGCTTAATGAATGTTAAAGGGAATGAGGATAGGAATTCATGTGTAGATTGGGACTTGAACTTGATGCATGTGTTGATGGGAAGGGCTAACTCTTTTGAAGTAGAGTAAACTTGATTGTAGCTCTTAATTGCTTGTCTTGATTTTGTTTCCACTTATGCTTAACAATTGCTTTTGAAGCTTTGAACTCTCACTTTCAAACCTCTCTCCTATCTTAACTTTGATTGTTTGCTTGCGGACAAGCAAAAGATAAGTTTGGGGGAGTTGATATATACATAATTTATTGGTTTTTAGTATTATAATTTACTAAATTTCCTTGCATATTACATATATTTTTATGTATTTAAATATAAAATTATATATCTATGAGTTAGAGGTTTTAAAATTAGAATTTGCATATTTTGGCTTCTTTTGGAATGTGTCTTGATCATTTGTAGGTGCTTTGAAATTCCTTACAAGGCTTGGATGACTTTGGATATAAGAAAAGCAGAGGAAAATGAAACTGAGCTCATGAACCTAGTCAAACGATGACATGGTGATCAAACACAATGTGAATGGAAATGAGCAGGTTTATTGGATGCGTGAGTATGGCCATGGGTCAATAATTGTGGGCCGCCCGTGCATGCAAAGCGAAGACGTGACGACGAACGTGAGCTGCTCCCATAAGCCTTTGCCCCCCCCCCCGGAGCCGACGACGCAAAGCCCCCCCCCCCCCCCGGGAGCCGACGACGCAAAGCCCCCCCCCCCCCCCCCCCCCCGCGGACGAGTTATCCGGTGGACCAGCCGCGACCATCTGAAGCTTTTCGGGAACGTTTTTGCGAGCTGCCCGCGGTAGACGCCGCGGCCAAATCAGAACCGCAAGAGCATCATATACAGTGTTCGAAGCCAATTTTGCGGTTTGATTGCGGTTGGTGTAGCGGTGAAGATCAAGACCGCAGAGCTCCTTGCGGATCACGTCGCGGATATATACAAACCGCAAGCGAGCTATTCTTCTGTTGACTTTCGACCTTTGACCAGCCAATCTGATCCAATTGAACCGGGTCAACACCCGGTTTGTCTCGGGTTGACCCGGTTCGTCACTATTCACCCTATAAAACCAAAAACCTATTTTTTTTATTAACGAAGCTTTCTTTGTTCCAAAAACCTCTCTTTGAATATTGGAGAAGAAAATTTCAATCTTTTATTAATCTAAGAGTTATTTGTGTTTGAATTATTTTCCCCTTTCTTTAATCTTTCACTAATCATCATGTTTAACATCATTCTCATGAATTTTGTTGAACTAAGTATGATTAGTGAGTAGTTTCAATTGAGGCTTATGGGTTAGGTAGATTAGAGTGAATTAGAGTGATTCATGGATGCTTAGGGCTTTATTATGATTGATCCTTCCTATCTAAATGTGTTTATTGGTAGATTGACATTGATTAAGTTGATTTAGATGTATTGGGTTTTATTGCACACCATGTGTTCGATGAAATGCTAGATTGGATTTTGATGGGAATTTACATGTTTTAGCTCATGAAAGTGAATGTCTAAAGTGTTTATTAGCTTAAGAGAGCTTGAGATTAATGCTTGCCTTGTTTTTATTCACAAATGAGAATTTGATCTTGACTAAGGATTAGGCAAAGTAATTAGTACCAAGAGATTGGATTAATTGATTGATTAGTGTTCTTGCTTAGGATTAGCATCTATGATGATTGTTTAAGCATCCTTGATAGCTCTAGATTGCTCTACTCATTGACCTAAACCCATTGGCCTTACTTTTATCATAGAATTTGTGTGTTTAGTCTTTTGTTGCTTACTTAATTAACTTGTTTGTTTCATTTAGTTGCTCTTAGGATTTTTAGATTCACAACTTGAACTTGTTTGCTTGACTCTATTGGTATAGTGTATTCATATTGGTCACTTCTATCCCAATTTGGTTCGATACCTCTTGCTACAACGATAAGCAAGAGGAATTGATACCTCTAGGATTGCAAAATCCACTTATCAATCGGTAGAGTGCGAAGAGATCGAAAATTTTAAAACCAAAATCTAGAGTCTTTAAGACGGAAAGAGTGAAAAACGAAATGAATATGAAGTTTGTAAAACAAATAATGAGTTATACAAAGTTAAATTTCGGTCGTTGAAGCATTTACAGCTTCAGAATCGGTTGTTCATGGCGGTTGGAAGAATTGATGACGTTGGCGTTGTGGTAATACGAAGTAGAATGAAGGTTACATTGGTCATTTGAAATTACCCAAAATTATTAGTAGTAGACTTATTGGAGAAGTCTACTTCGTAAATCTGCCATGTACGAGGTCAATATCGAAAATAAATGACAAAAATAGAAGAATCCGATTTTATGGTCCAATTTTGCATTTGACTACGATTTATGGTCCATTTTTCCTATCAGTCTTTAAAATAATAAAAATACTTATTTAAAAAATATATCCTAAAACAAAAATTAATTTAATAAGGAAAAAGTATTTGAGTTAGCTTGTTTTTAGTACACCATTATAATGAATATGCGAAAATTGTCTAAAATTTCCTCAATTTAACAGAATTCGCGAAAAAACCTCTAACTATTTTGTAAATGCAATAAACAATCAACTTACGTTGACTTATTCTGGTTAATCCTAAAAATTCTTCAATTTAACAGAAATTTAGTTCAATCAATGTAAGTTAGAAATTTAATAGAGAAAAACAGGTGGTTTATTGCATTTAGTTGTAGGGTTTTAGACATTTATGTTAAGTTGAGGAAATTTTAAAAAGTTTTTCTAATAAATATGTGTATTGTGACTATTGACCATCCCAAAATCTTGTGAACCACGAAATAATACAAAAATAGTATCAAGAAATACGTCCACGTGAGGACTTCCTATGGGTCAATAAATACCCAAGCGATTTCCCAATATGATCACTGCACAAAGCATTACTTTCTCCCAAGGTCAGCTCTCCTAACATCTCTCTCCATCTCTTCTACATGATTGTCGTTTTGTCTAGGATTTAGTTATTTTCTTAACTGCATGTATAATATTCGTAAGATTGATCAAACGCAGGCAAAAGAGATGGCCCAAAAGGTGGAAGCAAAGGGCGGTGAGAAAGGAGATGTATGGGATGATGGTGTTCACGAAAATGTTAGAAAAGTACATGTAGGGCAAGGCCAAGATTGTATTGCCTTCGTCAAGTTTGAGTATGTCAATGGTTCTGAAGTGATTGTTGGGGACGAACATGGAAAAAAGACGCTAGGAACTGAGGAGGTAATATATACTATAATTTATTTTGTTGAAAGTATCAATTTTGTTCAATCTATATCATGGACCCTAGGGGACAAAATAGATTAAATATTTTATAAAAAATATGAATATATAACAATATTTTGGCTCCTAACTAATTTTTTAAAAGAAAATATCCCACTTCTAATATTATGTTGTCTAACACTATGGACTTTGGAACACATGCCCCCATTGCCCTATCCTTAGCCGGTCTGAATATTGGTTTCGTTCTGAGAATTGTTTTGGTTTTTTTTTTGTAGTTTGAGGTTGATGCAGATGACTACATCGTATACGTGGAAGCTTTCTGTGATAAAGTAACCGAAGAAACTATCGTGGCTCTTAAGTTCGAGACTTATAAAGGCAAAACCAATGTGCAGTTCGAAACGAGCCCGGGGGTAAAGTTTGTTATCCAAGGTGGCAAAATCGTTGGGTTTCACGGGCGCTCGTCCGATGTTCTACACTCCCTTGGAGCCTATGTTTCTTTCCCATCCACTCCTCAGTTGCTTGGAAAGTGGCTTAAGGTAGTCAAAAGGATTTTTATAAACACACACACACACAAACAACCCAATCAACTAAGGATTTTATTGGAAAATCGTAGTGAATGAGAAAGAAAAAGTATATAGTGGAATAAGTGGGAAAAAGAGTGACTAAATCAAAATCAAGTGAAATAGTGGCTATCAGAACCGGACCTAGGGCCATATTCGAAAAAATAATTTTAAATTTTATTTTTCATAATAACAAAACAATATCTAAACATATATAAAACAACAACAACAACAACAACAAATCTAAATTAAATCAAAATGAAAAGTTGACAAAAAAATCAAAATGAAAAAGCTTTTATCGTCATTGAAAATTCTTACATAATTTTGTATAATATTATTTTGTATTCACTTATGACTCACATAATATTTTAACTACTATATATTTTCAGCAAAATTTATGTTTTGTCAAATAACTGTCATATGGTAAATATATATTTTCATAACTAATATATAAAATTTATAAATGGATCCATTCACATGTTTAATGTCAATGAGCTTTGATTTATAACTATAGTAAACTTGACTTGAAATAATCGGGAAAACCTAGAATCATTCCGCGAGAGTTTAAACTGTTGATAAAAATATTATCACAAAAAGATCTCTTGAAACGTTCTTTAACAAATGTTATTGATTCTCAAGGTGGATCAAAAAGGAGAGGGTCCAGGGCTAAGATGCTCCCATGCCATAGCACAGGTAGGAAACAAGATTTACTCCTTTGGTGGCGAGCTCACACCAAATCAGCCCATCGACAAACACCTTCACGTCTTTGACCTCGAGACCCGGACTTGGTCCATTTCTCCAGCCACTGGAGACGTTCCCCACCTCTCTTGCTTAGGCGTCCGTATGGTGTCTATTGGATCAAACCTATATGTATTTGGAGGCCGAGACTCTTCCAGAAAATACAACGGTTTCTACACTTTTGACACGACCAAGAACGAGTGGAAACTGGTAACTCCGGTCCAAGAAGGACCCACTCCTCGTAGCTTCCACTCTATGGCAGCTGATGAGAACAACGTTTATGTTTTCGGTGGAGTGAGTGCTACGGCACGGCTCAAGACCCTAGACGCTTACAACATCGTTGAGCAGAAGTGGGTGCAGTGTTCGACTCCAGGAGAATCAGTTACCATAAGAGGAGGAGCCGGGCTCGAAGTGGTGCAAGGGAAGGTTTGGGTGGTTTATGGATTCAACGGGTGTGAATTAGATGATGTTCATTACTACGATCATGTTCAAGACAAATGGACACAAGTGGAAACATTCGGCGAGAAGCCTTCCGAGAGGAGCGTTTTCGCTAGTGCGGTTGTTGGTAAATACATTGTGATATTTGGAGGTGAGGTTGCGATGGATCCACAAGCTCATGTAGGTCCGGGAAAATTGATCGGTGGGACCTTTGCGCTGAACACAGAGACATTGAAGTGGGAGAGATTAGATAAGCCAGGTGAAGACGAGGAGACTCCGAATATCAGGGGATGGTCGGCTTCCACCAGTGGAACCATTGATGGTAAGAAAGGGCTGGTGATGCTTGGTGGGAAAGCTCAGACCAATGGCCGGTTTGATGATCTCTTCTTTTACGAGATTGAGTCTGCTTAAATGCTTTAAATCGTCGTTTGATGATAACCGTTTGCGATTGTGTTGTGTGTGGGTTATTCAATAAGGGAGGGTCGTGAAGTCGTGATAGTTGATATCATATGATCCTCTCTATCATCTTTGTTCGTTTTTTTCCGGTTTCTGTACGTTTGTTTCAAGTTTCGTGCATGTTTTTATCAAGAAATTGCTTATATCTCTAAATAAATCGCCAGTTAAAAAAGAAACGCAAAATATCAATGAAGACATTGAAGTCGTGTTTCTTAAAACTGGTTTAAGATGTTGCAAGTTTGAATGTTAATTTATGCCATATACTATGTTCCTTATCTAGCTAAAATATTTAAAAATCAGCTACAAAAGTAACTCATATTTATATTTCATACGCTCAATTGTGCTGTGAATGTCTTTTTTTTTTTTTTGGAATACCGGGAGGTTCGGAGTCACTACAAAAAAACAGGTTTTTTGCGACTACAAGTTACGACTGAATTTACAATTGCTAAATTTTGCGACTACTTACCGACTAATTTGCGACTGATTTTACGACTAATAGAGAAAAGCCGCTCTTTAGTCACAAAATTGCGACCACAAGTTATACGTCGCTATATGGTCGCTATTTGGCGAGTATTTAGCGACTAAATTCGACGGGTCGCTTAACCATTTCTTTATTAGTCGCAAAAAGTGGGTATAAAACCACGTTTTTATTGTGTATTGTACCTAATTTGTAACTAATTTTTGCGAAACAGTCGCAAAATAGTCGCAAATTAGTCGCAAAAATTTCTATATATACAAATTTCTTTAAACGATAATCAAAAATCTAATAACTAAAATTCCAAATACTATAATATATCTAAAATTATGATTCAAAACTTATAAAACGAAATTTTATTCACAAATCTACTATTTTCGAACATTAATTAACTTAAAACCTTAAATATGACCCTTTAAACCCTATACCCTAAACCATAATCAAACTTTATCCTTAAACTCTTAACCATAAACTATAAATCAAAATACAAATATAATATATATCCAAAATTAAGACTAATGCATAAAAGTAATATATGAAACCCTAAACCCTAAACAAACCGTAAAACTCTAAAGTATAACCAACACTCTAACTAATAAGATTTTAAATACCAATACTTATACAAAATTAATATTTAACACTTACAAAATAAAAATATTTTTCAAAAATATTATTTTCAAACATTAACTTCAAACCCTAAAAAACCCTAAAACTCTAAAGTATAACCAACACTCTAACTAATAAGATTTTAAATACCAATACTTGTACAAAACTAATATTCAACACTTATAAGTGAAAAATACTTTCTAAAAATATTATTTTTAAACATTAACTTCAAACCCTAAACAAACCCTAAAACTCTAAAGTATAACCAACACTCTAACTAATAAGATTTTAAATACCAATACTTCTACAAAATTAATACTCAACACTTATAAGAGAAAATATTTTCCAAAAGTATTATTTTCAAACATTAACTTCAAACCCTAAGCAAACCCTAAAACTCTAAAGTATAACCAACACTCTAACTAATAAGATTTTAAACACCAATATTTATACAAAACTAATATTCAACACTTATAAAAGAAAAATAATTTCCAATAATATTATTTTCAACCATTAACTTCAAACTCTAAATACAACCCTTTAAACCATATATCATAAACGATAGTTATAAACCCTAAATAACCAAAACTCTAATTAATAAAATTTTAAATACTATAACTTATCAAAAATTAATATTCAACACTCATAAAAGAAAAATATTTACTGAAATTTACTAATATTTGAAATACTATAACATATCAAAATTTATTTTGCACAAATTTAATTACTACATATATTCATATTTACTAATATTTTATATATTATTTTATATTTTCTTAGGTTAACAATTTTAAAATTTTTATATGTTATAATTTCAAACTTAATATTTTTGAAAATTTCGTTTTTGTTAATTTTATTATTTTAAAAAATATTTTTAGTTATTATATATTAATTAAATCAATTGATGTCTTCTTGTTGGTTGAAACTAAGATCACATGGATCATTAATATTAGTCATTAGATCAATATCTGATCTTAAATCCCAGCCATTGAATCTTTTTGCTTTTCTTTTTTTCCTTAATCTTCTAAACACACTGATTAAATTTCAGCCATTAGATATCTATTCATTTTATTCTCAGCCGTCGGATCACTGCTCGTTCCTAAGTTTATTAACCTAATTTTAACATCTTACTCTTCCACCCGAGCGCCGTATTCATCTCTAACCCTTATCTTCTTCTTTTTTTTTTTGTATCTGAAAAAACCAATCGTGAGAGAGAGACGAAGATTAATCGACCCATCTCCCTCCTCCGCTCATGTCGCCGGCCGAAGACGACGCGGCCCGATCTCCCTCCAACGATCTCGTTGCTGGACAAAGACGAAGCAAACGAAAGCCACTCATCGTGAGGGTTTGCACAGAGGATGAGCCGCCGGAGATTCACCGCTCTATTCTCCGTCTGTCCCACTCTTCCGTCACTAGATCCGGTGATGCAGAGCTCCATCGTCTGGGTGCTTGATAAGCTCGCCTTGTCGGAGGCTCTTTCCAGGGCGAGATTATCCAGATTGCGGTTTTAGCCGGCGGTTGTGATTCGAAAGGTAGGATTCTTGACTGCAAACATATTGCTAGATTGTAGCTACAAACTGAAGCTCTCTGATTTTGAGCTTGCTAAGTTAGGTCCGACTGATGATGATGAGTCTCATGTCTCTACTAGAGTTATGGGGACTCACGGGTAGCGCACCCGATTACGCCAAGCTGGTTGATTGACACTGAAGTCTGATATTTGATATTTAGCTTTGGAGTTGTGTTGTTGGAGCTTATCACTGGATGCAAACCTATGGGGGACTCAACCATTGGTCCACAATGTTTGCTTGTGAAATAGGTAATGCTCTGCATCTGATTTTACTTAGTTTACGTCTTTCAGAGATGCTTTTATGATAACCCTTTGTTGGTTTTTGACAGGTACTGCCATTGCTCATAGATAAAAACATAAAAAGATTGTAGATCCGAGGTTATCAATACAAGACCATCCTTACATGAAAAAAGCTTTGAAAAGAGCTGTTGAATTGGCGTAAACATGTCTGAGAGAAGAAGCAAACTCTAGGCTAAAGATCAGCGAAGTAGTGTACGCTCTAGATGTCTTAGTTGAGTACATAAAAAGAAAACAATGGAAGAGAGGATTGGAGGAGGAGAAGGTTCGAAGAAGGAAGTTGCAGTGCCAGTGAACTCACCACGAGGGGGGGTGTTTAGTGCTAATGAAATAGAAGTAAAAGAAGAATTGTATGAATCCACTAGTTGTATGAATTGTAAAAATAATATGTTTAATATAAATTTTGTTTAGTTAATTTTGTTTGTTGATTAGCATATAATTAGTATATTAATTAATATTTAATATAAATTTTATTTGTGGATTAGCATATAATTAGTATATTAATTAATATTAATTATTATCTAATTAATACATGATTAATATTAATTTTTTATTATTATTAGTTGCTAATCAGTCGCTACTTTTAGCGACTCAATAGTGACTAATTTTAACAAAATATATATAGTCGCTAAATAGTCGCAATTTAGCGACTAATATAACGACTAATAAAATTAGCGACCACAGATTAGCGACTAACTACTTTAGTCGCTACTAAGTCGCAAAACATAATTTTGCGACCAAATAGCGACTATTTACGCAGTCGCTAAAATTATGTTTTCTTGTAGTGAGTTCGTGGGCCCGTACGCCCCCCCAAAACGGAACGTAAACCTGGTTAAATTCATTCTTCTTAGGAGAGGGGATCTCTCCCAACGCGGATCAAACTCAGGTTTGACGGAGGTTACTAACATTCTTTTACCAGTTGAACTAACTCCGCAATGTCTTCGCTGTGTGTGTGTTTTTGTGGTTGTGTTTTTAATTCTCTAGTCACATGCGCACACGAAAATCATGAAGAGAAAAATGTTGACTGGTATGTGGAAATGAAGACCATACATTCCTTTGTTCGCGAGGGCTTCGTATTAGCGTGAACTAGTTCGGTAAGTCATGCATATCTTTTGTTTGCCACTTTCTCAGAATCTCACAACATACGATAGCTGTTTGGTTGTAACTAGTTTTTTCAACAATAAATTGATAATTTTCTCTTTTACTTTACCAAAATTGCTCAGTAATGGCAACATACTAACATTAGTTCCCATTCGTAATAGATTTACTACTTTATATATCATAATTTCGTGAAAATATGTAGTGTTACATTCTACAGTTTAAATACAGAAGTTGAAGAGAGAGAAAGTTAAAATAGAATTTTGTTAATCTCTTAAAATCATATTTTATACAGATGCTTGAAATTATACTAACTAAATCGCCATTTAATAAAATAATTCTTTTGGATCTTAGGCCCAACTAATTTTTTTTTGAATAAATATAAAATTTTATTCAATCCAAAAAATACTTTCTACATCAAGTACATAAATAATGTTTGGGTTAGAATGAATTAATTTTTTTTTTCTTACGCGAAGACTTAACGTGAAGTCTTAATGGAAATCGAACCAAATACACGAGAGACCAATTTATGTATCAAAATCATTGACCCAATGCACCGTTGGTGAGATAATATAATTTTAAAACCAATAGTTAAACTTAATTTTAGTGTTGTCTTGCTCTCCTTTTTTTTGTTCTACCATTTTATCGCTTTAATTTTTTTTTAATTATATTACTTTGTTTTACTTTAGCTGTCTTGCTCTCCTTTTTTTGATTTTGATGTTATTATTATGTTTTCCATTATTTGTAATATAACGTCTGTAACAACTTTGTGTTTTTAAAACGTGTGTAACAACTTCTTCTTTTTGTGTAAGGAGTGTAACTACTTTTTTGCATACAGAAAACTTTCTATTACCGGACCGGAAAATAAAATATGCGGCAATGTAAATAACAGTAAAGAAAAAATCACCGTAGAAAAATAAAATCAATTTTGGGTTTAATTTGGTCCGTACCAAAGAGTGTCAATATATATATGCATATCCCAATCCAACAACACACTCATTAATCACTGCCTTACTTGAATCAGAACTAAGGAATCCTAAGGTTACAATTATTCTTCTGCTTAAATTAGTTTCACCCAGTTCTTTTCCTTTTTTCAGTCTCTATTCGGTTCTACAGTAAAAATAATTATGCAAATATACCATCTCGAAGAACTTGTAAAATGCTCTTTTCTTGTTGTTATTATTTTTAAAATTATATCATTTGGCTTTTGCACAAATTTTTGTTGTTGAAAGCAAGTGATAAACTCCCAAATGCCGTAATTAAGATATATAATTTTCCAAGGGTTCAGGCTAGATGTGCATTAGGTTTCATAGATTATAATAATTATTAGCAATTCTTCAGATCGTTGTTATAATGAAAGCGTTATTGAATGTTTTCAGGAAAGAAAATGTCACAAAAAGTGGGACCTTTTGGTGGTAACAAAGGAGAATCATTCGATGATGGTGCTTTTGGTTACAGCGGTGTGAAGAAAGTGATCGTCGGTGAAAACGGGAACGGTGTTGATTGTATCAAGATAGAATACGAGAAAAACGGAACGTTCGAGACACAAATGCATGGAAGCGTTACCGGAATACTCAAAGAGGTTAAAACATATATATGACTCTGCGTTTCTCTAATCATGCAAGTTGGTTACCATTCTCTGTCTTAAATCCTCTGTTTTTCTTCTTCTTGTTGTTCCAGTTTGAGCTTAACTATCCAGACGAGTATATCACATCAATTCAGGGAACCTATAGCAATGTTTCTAGATACAACACAACTATCGTGAAGACACTTACCTTCAAGACATCACACGGCAGAACATCTCCGATGTTTGGTAACACGGCTATTTTCTCAACTGATTTTGTGGTGGAAGGTAAAGCTGGAGCTAAGCTTATCGGGTTCCATGGAAGGTCTGGCTCTGCTCTTGATGCCATTGGAGCTCACTTTTTCGCGTCTTCTTCTCCTCTAAAGCAACTAGAACCTCGTGGTGGATTAGGATATGCCTGGGATGATGGCGTTTACGATGGTGTAAGCAAAATCTCTGTTGGACTAAACTGTGGCACCATAAGCTATGTTAGTTTCAAGTATGTTAAAGGAAGCACATCGGTAAAACATTCTCATGGCAAGATGAGCGAAGAACCTAAAGAGGTAAGTTATATTTAGAGATTTTGTGTTTTTTTTTTTTTTTTAGTTTGTTTATGAGTTTGTTTTGCAGTTTAAGGTGGGTTATCCAAATGAATACATTACATCAGTGGAAGGGACTTATAATTTCTGTGGTGATGTGACCTCGCTAACTTTCAAAACATCAAATGGGAGAATCTCTCCTGCATTTGGAAGAGCATCTGGTTCGAAATTTATCCTTGCGGTGAAAGATCACATGCTTGTCGGATTCTGTGGCCGGAACGGTGTTATTCTCAATTGTCTCGCAGCACTCGGTGCACATTTTGCGCCACCAGTTCCGGCGCCAGTTCCAACGCCAGTTGCACCGGTTCCAGCGCCAGCTCCTGCTAAGAAACTAGAAGCGCAAGGAGGGAATGGAGGTGCTGCGTGGGATGATGGTTTCTATGAAGACGTGAGAAAGATATACGTAGGACAAGGTGACTCCGGTGTTTCCTTTATCAAATTTGAGTACGACATTGGGAAGAAGCTTGTAGCTGGAGATGGTCATGGGAAGAAGTCACTTCTTGGAACAGAGGAGGTTTTGTGCTCTGTTCTTGATACCTTTAAAGTTTTATTGAGATCCAAGTTTCACCCATCTTTTTGTTGTTGTTGTTGTTGCAGTTTGAGCTCGATTTTCCAGATGAATACATCGTATCGGTAGAGGGATGTTACGAGAAAGTCTTTGGAATTGAATCTGAAGTGGTGACGATGGTTAAGTTCAAAACAAACAAACGTACATCTCCACCGTTTGGTCTCGATGGAGGCACAACATTTGTGTTGGAGATGAAGGATCATAAAATTGTTGGGTTCCATGGAAAAGCTGGAGACTATGTTCATCAAGTTGGTGTCCATGTCTCACCAATCTCCAAGTCTTAAAGCTTCCGAGAGTTCACTCTCGTCTTCGTGAAATAAAAACAATGCTCTATAAGCTTGTTGCTCCTCTGCTTCTACTATCTTTTGAGTATGTCTAGTGTGGTTTGTTTGTGTCTCTTGTGATATGAAGTGGCCTATCGTCTCTTTGAATAATGTATCGTTAATGTTTGGACTAGGCTTGATCTGCATCCAGTGACTTATTCAATGTTAAAATGAAATGATTTCATGTTATTATTCCCTTCAAATCTATCTAAGACATACATCAGACGTCTTTATATATAACTACAACGGCTATAACTTGGCACATTAATATGTGATTACCTGTCAATAGTTATTTGATAGCCGTTCAATATTTATCTAAGCTTGCTCTAATATGTGATAATCTATCAGCTACCTCACTATAATTCTAAAGTTTCATAGTAGCTCCAAACATATTGAGGTAGATTATCATTTCATCCGAGAGAAAATTGCTCTTGGTTTAATTGAGAGACGCTATATTTCTGCTCATCTCCAAATAGCAAATATCTTCACCAAGTGGTTGCTCCCTTCTTCATTTTTGATGCCTTTCAGAAAACTTGAAGTTGTGTTGGATGATGATTCAACCTGAAGAATCTAAAGCTTAGTACTGATGAAGATTAAGAGAATAAGATGTTTAGCTAAGTGTGGTATACACTCTAGTTACATAAGAAGGTTTCAGCTGAGCTAGTTACATGTTTTTCACGACTCTTATCTTCACTAATAGAAGATTCATCGTCTGGATATAAACGACAACTTCTTCTTCGTCAGCTGGGTATGAGAGCGAGAGAGAGACCTTCAATAACAGAGAGAGATGGTGAGTGAGAGGTGACGTGAGAGGGGTTATCTTTTTGGCTCTAGATTTGCGGGATCTAACGCACTCTATAGAGTTTTAATAACAGTAATGTAAACAAGTAGACTCACTGGGACTCTATCATTCTAGACCGAAAAGGTCAACATAAATAAATCAAGTCACAACTCCAATCTATCCCGTAAGTCCTATCACCAACCTCCAAGTTACCCAACCTTATCCGGTTTCGTACCGGATTAGGCGTCTATCCAAACTTACCCGGTCCCGTACCAGAGTAAGTATCTATCAGTTTAGTCTACTAGGCCCAACACCGAAATAGATAAACAATAAAGCAATCAACAGTCTACTCGGCCCAACACCGAAGTAGACACACAATCACACAAACAATAATTACAACACCACACAACTAATTATTTAGGTTTATTAGTCTTTTAATCTTTTCTTAACCTTAACTCATTCAATCCGCTACCTTGGGATTAGCTGATTACTAGTCTTGTAGACGGCTTAATTCGTATTTAATTAATCTTATCCCTTAAATTCTTATTCTTAACCTCTTCGATCCGTCAGCTTGAGATTAGTAAACTTACTAATCTCCTGACTTCACATTATCATTTAATTAATTCATTTAACCCAATAACCCCGACTATTGACTAATCAACCCACCCCGTTATTATATTATAAGTGTGTTATGTGTTTTAGCCGTATTTTAATCAACTCATAATTCCCCATATATAGATTCATTTAGATACTTTCTTAAATACTTATATATGCATATACGTCCTAGCATGCCATTCTATATGTATGCAACACCCAATCAAGCAATCAAGGAAACTATCAATCAATTACCCATATAAGCTAACTAGCATGCATCTCTTTAACCTAACCATTTAATTAGTTAACCGAGTTATTAATCAACCTAGCCGTTCTAACCAATTAAATCATTGAGGTATGCAACCTAAATCTACGGTTAATGAATCCAAGGTCTATATGCCGTAATCTATATGCAACACAAAATGTAGCCGATATAGTGATATCGTGATGACGGATGGACAGACTAACGAAACTACGAGACCTAACACGAACCCGACGCTAACCCGAACCTTTCCCTATCGATTGACTTGCTGTGACCCGAACTTGACCCGAGCGTTGACCCCTAAAAAAATCTGATCTTTCCTCCACACGAACCTACGAACCAACCTCATACGACATGTGCTACAACCGTCTATAAGAGAAAGTCGGTACATGGGATGAACGTTGAAAATCTCCGCTTAGGAAATATTTCACCGTTCCTCTGTCACCATCCCATCTTTTATCTCTCTCTAACCTCACTTTCTCTCCTTTTTTCTCTCTCTCTCTCCTCCGGCTCTCCTTCTTCCCTCCTTCCTCCGGCTTCTTCTTCTTCTTCTCCCGGATCCTCCTTCTTATTCCCGCCTCCTTCGTCTTCTTCTTCTTCCTCCCTTCTCCCACTCTTCTTTCTCTCTACTTTTATCTCTTCTTTATTCTTGTGAGTTTGGTGTGAAGAATGAGGGAGGGGAAAGCCTCCTTTTATAGTAAAAGTGAGATGATCTTCACCCTCCATTTGTCTCCCCTCTTCTCCCCATATTACTCCAAGACATCCCACCAAAATCAGGCCAAAAACACTGCATTTTATCACCCACCTTACACCTGTAGCCCTCTTCTAGAAGCCTCTTAGATTGGTGCTAACACATTTTTTGTTTTAATGTACCAAAAACACAAACAATGCATCTCATTGTCCCCAGCAATATTTCATGGCCCAAACTCACTACTGGGCTTAAATTAGGTAAAAAATAACCTCTTATCTCAGCCCTAGTCACCCTGATCCAAGCCCAAGCCCCTATAATTCTATTTTGAATTTTTAGCCATTAATTTCCCCTTCATGGTCTAAAACTTATAACTTAATTTAAGGATAAAATATTGATAAATCCTTTTAACCATGTCTTCTAAATAACTTAATGGATCTGTGGTAAAAATATCATAATTTTTGAAGCACTTTAGAGGTGTTTCAGTCTTTTTCTCGGTTTTATCGGTTTCCATTCCCGACAGCCCGTTAAAATCGTTAAAACCCCGTAGACTCAGAAATAAATCCTCCAAGCTTCTTTTTAAAATAATAGACTCGTTTAGAAGCATTTAGAAATTCATTTCACCTCGATCGGACACCTGTAGCTCCCATTATGAATTTTTCGAGTTTTGACGGTTCTATCGGTTTCCTTTCCCGATAGTCCGAAAAACTTGTCTAAAGTCCGTTCTTGCCACTTCTTGTCTTATAAATGTTTTCTTTACTTAAAAGAGAAACATTTGGCCCGTCTTAGCTTCGGGCTCGTATTTTGGTAAAATTACCAAAATACCCCCCATCTTCTAAAAATTACAAATTTGCCCGTTTGACTTTTCTGCTGCCCGTTGATCAATTTTGAGAGACATGGTATTACATTCTTACCCACTTACATGAATCCGGTCCCCGAATTCTCCATTACTGACAAACTTCGAATCGGAGTCTAATCCCTCTAAGTCTCCTCTCTGAATCCAATCCAACTCTGCTTTGCTGCTTACACTCTGATCCCAAACTAAACTCATACTTCCGATGCCCAACTGACTTCCTGCTACACAGTCTTGCAAAAAACCCCAACACGTTTTCGTCTTGAAATCTCGACACTGAACTGCTTGATTCCCGATCGCTTCCTGGTTCTCCATCTTGATTGCTTTCACTGAAACTCAACTTTAGTTCCAAAATCTCCAACACTTCAGGCTTCCCAACTTTGTCTTTATTTCCTAATCGCGCAACATAGCATCGTCCTTCATTCCCCCATACTTTCCTTTCCTCCAATTCTTACAGCTCCCAATCGAGATTCTGCTCATATCGATCTCCTTCCTTCCATTTAACTGAATTTTCATGCCCACACACGCCTCAAATCCCTCAATCACTGAACTCCAAGCTTCATTGACTCCACAAAGGCTCTTCCCAATAATATCCTTGTACTGAAACCTCTACTGTCACTGATGCCTTCCAAATCTCTTTGGTAACGCAGCATACCCATCTGCCTGTCTTGAATCTATCTGCTACTGATACTCACACTCCCAACTAACTCGCTTGTAAGCACGGATCAAACAGTTTCCCGAAACACCATCTTGTCGCTAGGATTCGGGTTTGGTCTGGTGTTCACGTCAAATCGTCCATCAAATCCTGCATCAACAACCTCAAAAACACTGGAATGGTAAGACCTTTCTAACTTACTTCTCGATATTACTTCCTTATAGAGATATTGTTAACTAGTCGTGTATTCGACGATCCCACATGGCTAACTAATGATATCTTGTAATTCCGTTTTACCACAAAATAAGCTTCCTATAAAAGTGCTTTCTCAATTCCGAGCTGAGTTCTACCTAAGAGGTTCTCTACCTTCCACAAGTCTAACCGATAACTCAACGTTCTAACATAACAATCTACCGGTTTAATTATCCACCAAACATCTATTACCCAAACCGATTAACCTAACGATTCACTATCCTGAACTTAAAAGCTATCATCTAACATCCTAATGAATCAAACAATGCGATGATGCTCAACATTCAATTAACAACCTAACAAGATGATTAATGCAGCAAATCTCAATTAACCGCCTACCAACCTAGTGATCAAACAAATGCAATGCTAGCAACTAACAATCCCTGGATGCAATGCTATTCAAATCAACATATCTGCTGAGCAGTGATGCTAATCAAAATTTCTAGCAACCTAAAGAGCAAACACATGCAATGCTATCAACTTAGCGATCAAACATATGAATTAATTCAAAATACGGCTAACAACCTAACGATCAATCAAATGCAATGATTCAAAGTCAACGACTAACAACCTAGCAAGCAATCAAAGTATCAATCAATTCAACATTCTAAAACCCTAGCAAGACAATCAATCAATCAAGCAAATCTGCGATTGCAGTTGTCTCGCAGGGTTCTGATGGACACCGTTTGTTCGAACCATCATTTATTTTCACATCGTAACTATATTGCATTCACATCCATCATATGCATGCAACATAACTACTCCATTACTCCAAACCGAAATACTCCACGTACAATACGTAAATAAAACATCTATACACCACATAGAGTTTTAAATACATAGGTCTGTCGGAGTCTACATACTCGCGGTTACTCATCCATCCCCAAAGAAACACCGTTACACAACCGAATCGTCATAGACGAATTCAAGCCGATTTCTCTCTTCTTTACTCTGATTTATGATATACCATGGATTTTAGGGATTTTAACCATGGTATATGTGTTCTTTATCGAGTCTTTTACTATGTTTTAGAGTCTTTTCAGGTGTTTATTAGGTACAAGCACATTTGGAGCAGATTTGATGATTATGGCACTTTCTGGAGCTATTTGGAGTGTTTGGCCGAGAGACAGAGTTCACTGTCAAGATTTGAGGATTGCGTCGATCGTTGCACACCTGCATCGATCGATGCATAGCGCGAATGGGCCAAACTCAGCGGTTTAATGAAGAATGCTGATATTGCAGAAAAGCCCAGATATTTACACAGAAGCCCAAAACGTGTTTTAGACTATATATTAGGGTTTTTAAGCCATTGTTTAGAGGACGCTTTCATTAAGTCTTATTTTATTTCAGAGAGAGTTAGGGGCTGATCCTGCTCTCGAGAGAGAGAGGATTTTGAACCCCAGTTCTTTGTCTTATTTTATGATATTTGGTTTTCTATTCAAGATGTTTTCTGTTTCGATGATTATATCTGAGTAGATTACCTGTTAAGTTTAGGGATTCTCATTAGGGATTTCATGGAGTTATAGTTTAATTAATCAGTAAGGATTCATATATGCTAGTTCTTTGTTTAGGTTGTTCTTAATGCTTAATCTGAACTGGCCACTTAGATTATGATGTTAGGCTGATTAATGCAGCGGAAGTTGGTTAATTTAGCTAGAAAGAACCTAGATAAGCAATTTAACTTCTCGAAAACGAAAGTTTGGTTTAATTAGATTGTGAACATATCAAACTTGGAATTAAAGCTGGTTTAATCTGTTAGTTCTGGCAAACGAAAGTTTGGTTTGCTGCACTTAGACTTAGAGAATTCTCGCAAAGGAATTTGGTTAATTCTATATCTGTGTTTGAGTTCTAGAACAGTTTATGATTGGATTTCGACTGATTGATTGCTTGTGTTCCTGATTTCCTAAGAACTCCCTAGACTTAACGCTTCGCTTCCTTGCTCACAAACTCGCCTGCTACTGATTTACTTTTCTGCTCTGCTTTTAGTTTAATCACCTTTGCTTTCTCCTAGTTTAATCTTTTCTGTTCTTATCTATCGTTGACCGGAGTCCCTGTGGATTCGATACCCTAAGTACTACAATTACATCACTGTGCACTTGCAGTTAGTATAGGGATAAAACTAGACCTATCAATTTACTCTTGTGATTTTGGTGTGAAGAATGAGGGAGGGGAAAATCTCCTTTTTATAGTAAAAGTGAGATGATCTTCACCCTCCATTTGTCTCCCCTCTTCTCCCCATATTCCTCCACGACATCCCACCAAAATAAGGCCAAAACACTGCATTTTATCACCCATATTACACCTGTAACCCTCTTCTAGAAGCCTCTTAGATTGGTGCCAACACATTTTTTGATTTAATGTACCAAAAACACAAACAATGCATCTTATTCTCCTTTGCAAGATTTCTTGGCCCAAGCTCACTACTAGGCTTGAATTAGGTACAAAATAAATCCTCCAAGCTTCTTTTTAAAATACTATACTCGTTTAGAAGCATTTAGAAATTCGTTTCACCTCGATCGGAATTTTTTGAGTTTTGTCGATTCCATTGGTTTCTTTTCCCGATAGTCCGAAAAACTCGTTTAAAGTCTGTTCTTGCCACTTCTTTTCTTCTAAATGTTTTATTTACTTAAAAGAGAAACATTTGGCCCGTCTTAGCTTCCGGCTCATATTTTGATAAATTACCAAAATGCCCTTCATCTTCTGAAAATTACGAAATTGCCATGTTTGACTTTTTTGCTGCTCATTGACCAATTTTGAGAGACAAGGTATTACAACGGATAGCCACGATTTTACCCGTGGTTATTCTCAACCCTAAACACTAAATATACCCTAAAACCTCAAACTCTAAACCTTAAACTCTTAATCATAAACTATAAAATCAAAATACAAACTATTAATTATATATACATAAAACTTTTATTTTCAAATTCAATACCACAATACTCATATCCTAAATTAAATTATATATATAATATATATATAACCTTAAACTATAACCAAAAGTCTAATAACTAAAACTCTATAAATATAATATATCTAAAATTAGGATTCAAAACTTATACAAAAACTATTATTTTCAAATTTAAATTTCCAAACCTTCAAACATTAACTTAAAACCCTAAACACATCCCTAAACCCTAAAGAAACTCTAAACCCCTAAATTATAAACAAAAAACTAACTAGTACCCACATAATGGCCTGCTTTCACGACATACTTGGATGAGTACGAGAGTCACAAGAGTTTCTTCATAAGGTTCGTTATCACTCACACTCCACGAGCACACAATACAAAGGCGGACAAACTAGCACGTGGTGAAAGAATCCAACCTTCTTATTTTGTTTATGTAAATCCTGATTCACCGTCTTGGCTAGCTGAGAACTGGTAGAATCGTTTGATGTTGTCAAAAAAAAAAAAAAAAACTAACTAGTAAGACTCTAATTCCTATAATATATAACTAAAATTTCAATACTTACAAATTCATAACCCTAACCCTAAACATTCCCTAAACAAACCCTAAAACCCTAATTTATAAACATAAATCTAACTAACAAAACTCTAATTCTTATAATATATCCATGACTAAGATTCAATACTTACAAAAAAATTCTTATTTTCCAAATCTACTATTTTCTAACATTATCTTAAAACCGTAATCATAATCCTTCAAACCCTATACCATAAACCATAAACACACTTTAAACTAAAAACATTAATCATAAACTATAAATTTTAAATATAACCATTAATTACATTAACATAGAACTAGTATTTAAATTATTAACATATATATACTATACATAATTAATTAAAAATATTTACTAATTATTTTTTTTTTAAAAAATCTACTAATTTTTAATACCATTAATAATTTTAAAAGTCTTAAACAATAATTTCATTATTGTGTATACTCAGAAATAAAATTTAAAAACTTTAAAAGAAAAAACCATTTAAAAATTAAAAATTAAAATAAATTGTTTGTTTTACTATTTTAAATCATTTATTATATATACTCATTTTTATTATTTTAAATATTTTTAAAAAATTTATACTTTAATTTTTTTTATCATTTATATTTTAAATTTAACAATTAAAAAAATTAATTTTAACAATTTCTTTTATTTTTTATATTATTATATATTAATTAAATCGTCAAAAATTTTTATTGGCTAAGATAGCCTTCACACGGATCGCTAATCTGCACCATTGATTAAAACATATCAACGGTCCACACAGATTTTCATTTTTTACATGTATTGTCATCTGAGCCGTTAATCTATATTCCATCTAAAATGTAGACCGTTAGATGTAGTTTGTGTTTACAAAAAAAACCTAGTTCTACCTTCTTCTTCGTTATGCCTTCGAACGTGGGTCAACTTCTCTTATAGCCTTATGGCTCTGGAAAAAATCTACACTACCCCCAACTAATCTCCCATACCCTTCCTTGTTTAATGAAATGTTGTTTGACCCTTTTACCCTTGGTTTACAGATCCTAGTTTAATTGAATTGGGTCTTGAATGGATTTAGTTGGTTGGGATTTAAATCCATTTAATTGGATTGCTTTGGTTTATGAAAAAAAAAAAATTTCCGAGCCTCGCCTCCGAACCTCGCCTCGCCTCCGAACCTCGCCTCGCCTCCGAACCTCGCCTCGCCTCCGAGCCTTGCATCCTCGTCTCGCCTCAACCGGGTTTTGCTCGTCGGCGCCGTCGCCTCGCGTCTCCGACCACCATTTGCCGGGTCCGTCGTTTCTCGTTACCATTGGGACTACCAATTGAGTAGAAATAACACAGAGGCAATATTGAATCAAATCTAAGAATCGAATCAAATTGGAATTGGAATTTGTCTTGAAGGTGAACGGACAACAAGTGCAACTAGTATAACTAGTATAACTGGTACAACCTGTAAAACTGGTATAACCGGTAAAACTAGTATAACTGGTAAAATTAGTATAACTAGTAAAACTAAGAATCGTTGTGTGTAACTGGTACAGCCTGTAAAACGCTGTAAAACTGGTATATTTGGCACAACAAATCCGTAAAAGAAAACTAGTCATAAATCGATATGACGTTTACGCTTCTCTAAATTTATCAAATCAAGTTAATGCCATATTTGATGCATGCGCATGCAGGGGACAAATCGATATGACGTTTACGCACCTCGAGTCTCTTCAAAGCCGGCGAACAGTCACGTCGGGAATCCCAGTCACGCCTCATCATTATAGACGCTACCCATCAGACGTGATTCCACTCTATAAATACAACTCTCTCTCATTTCCATCAGACAAGAGTATTTCCGGTCTAGAGAAGTTAAAAAAAAACAGAGTAAAGTTAGGAAAAACAGAGATCCCTCACCATGGCCAACACATACTCTCCCTCTCTTCAACAACTTCCGGAAGAAGTCCTCACCATTATTGTTCAAAAAACCGGCAAAGCTTCCTCCGCCGGTTACTGCAATCTCAGAGTAACCTGCAAAATTATGCTGCAAGAATCAAAGAAACCTGAAGTCCTCCAATCTCTCTGTCTCTCTCCGCTTGTGAAGAAGCCTCTCCGTGCGATGGTGAACAAACAGATTCACCTTAAATGCTTATATCAGAATAACAACGACGCAATCTTCATTGAAGGTATTATCACCTACTTTGTAGAAAATAATGCTGCAGGCGGACTTGCGAATTTACGTAGAGCAGCGCTCGGGAAGGGGGACGATGAGATTCCGGAAGCTTGTTATTTGTACGGCGTTCTGCGCTTCCTCCACGGCGATCCCCTGACCTCTCCTAATGACGAAATGCGCTTCATGTACTGGCGCGAAGATGAGGAGGAATTGGCATCCCGTGTTTGGAAGAACCTGAGGAAGATGCTGCATGGAATTCCTGTTGAAAAGAAGAGCGTTTATCAGCAATCGTTGCGCAGCAGAAGGCCCGTTAGATCTTGCCACATTCTCGATATGGAATTCGACTGTTCTGAGTGCTTCATGTACAAACGGGGCATTAAGCTCTTCTACATGACTCAATTTGTTCCTTATCTGCATTAATTTTCTTTCTCGTACTCTGTATTTGTTTTTTAATATCTCGGGCTATGTTGTACTCTTTTTGGATCCCTTTTTGGAATGTTAAGTCTACATTTATTTTCTCTTCACTCTGTAAAACCGTGCAAAACTATGTAAAACTAAGCATATGTTTCACGTTTTAAGCATATGTTACACACAAAGATAGCGAAAACATACAAAGACAACGACAATAACCAACAATACAACCACGAACTACATAGAACCAAGCTCGATTTTATGCTTCTTTGCCTTAGCAACTATCGTCATCAAAATGGCAATGATAGTAACACAAATGAACCCAACACAACAACATTTGATCATCACTCTCCACTTGTTAAGGTCTCTTTTTGTTACTAACGCTTCTTCCTCCAAATCATGGATCCTACACTTTAAGGCTTCAATTTCGATACATATCTCGGATTTGGCTTTCTCAATCTCAATTTCAATACTCGAAATTTTGGGCAGTGCATCATTGATTTCCTCATACATGCTATCCTCCACCCATTTGAACAAATGTTTCTGAGTATAAACAAAAAACAGAGCATAAATGGTTATCCACAAATTATCTGACGATATGCTTACATCTTTCATGGTTGAACATCTGAAGAATGGTCTTCCTGGGTTGTCTTTCGTCTTAGACGTGAGAATGACGACGCCTTTACCGCAGTGACACTTCGCCGGAAACCCTCGGTCTCCATCTTCAACAGTCAACGTAGATGTATTGCAGCTCATGGAGGATGAAGAATATGGAGAAATCGAGGAACTTATGGATAGAATGAACGAGAGGTGAGATGAAATCGTTTGTTTAGTTTAGATGAAGAAATCGAAAGGGTAAATCGAAATCAATTGAGAGGAATTGGGAATATTTTTGATTTCTAGGGTTTGAATTGGATTTGAATGAATTCAAGAAATTGGGGATTCGGATTTTTTAATTGAATGGTTTAATCGAAATCAATCCGTGGGACCCACCGAAAGTTCATAGTTTATCGTTGGATAAAATAATAACATTTTTCCCGATAATGAATATCACTGGATAAAATAACATTTTTCTCAGATTGAATATCATCTAACTGTATGAAATTTGAACATGTAAAATCACTTTTATCCTAACTATGGTCAATGGGGGGTGACATTACAGGGTAAACTATGAACTTTCGGAAAATCGCTCGACTAAGTAATTCCACCAACAATGTTCATATACTTGCAAGATCATTTTTGGAATAATGAACAAGATAGGAGGGGAAATTTACAAAGAGCGAAGGTTCTAACATATTAAATTGCATAGGCATTAGATTCATATATTAATTGAGTAAAATCAAAAGTAAAACTATAAAATCGAATTTAAAGTTCCAGTAAAACTAATTATATTGAAAACAGCCAAAGTACAACTATTAAGAAATTTTGTACAACTACGAACTCCTGTAAAACTAAGTGTTAAGTTTTGGCGCCAAAATTCCATCGTTTTGTACAACTACGAACTCCTGTATAACTGTGTACAACTGTGTGAGTCTCTGTTTTCGACCGAGACATGTAATGATGAGCATCTTTCTTGGGTTTGTCAAGAGTCGCCTTGTCTTCCTTTTTGTCCCCTGCATTAAACGGAGATTTATTACAAGCCGGCGAACCGTCACATCAAATGACAACCCGTCGCTTGACAAATCCAATAAAGATGCTCTTTATTACAAGCCGGCGAACCGTCGCATCTCTGCGTCTTATGGACGCAACCCAAACAAAATTTATTGATTTCTCTATAAATACGGAGAAGAAGCTCTTCCTCTCTCACATAACCGTTTTTCACACAAAAACAGAGAGAAGTGAGAGAAAACAGAGAGAAGTCAGAGAAAACAGATCACCATGGCCAACAGGAGATCGATTGTCTCTCTTCAACAATTTTCGGTCGAAATTGTCTCCAATGTCTTACTGAAAGCCGAGAAAAATTCCCGGCCGATTACTTCAACCTGCGTAAAACATGCAGAATTATGAACAACACCGGCAAGAGTCAAGCAGTCCTCCGTTATCTCTCTCTCTCAACCATGGTGAAGAGACCTCTCAGTGCGTATGCGCACATGGATTTTCTGGACTTATGCGTAGAAAATAACAACTGCGCTGCTAGCTTCGTGAAAGGTATCCTCAAAAGTTTTACTAATCAGTTTTACACAGTTTTCATAGTTTTCACAGTTTTGCTCAGTTTTACTCAGTTTTACTCAGTTTTACTCAGTTTTACCGGTTTTACATCAGGTATCCTCACATACTTCCAAGAGGGTGATGTGGTAAAGGGATTGTCACATCTTGAAAATGCCGCCATTGGAGAAGGCGAGGAAGAGATTCTGGAAGCTGCTTACCTCTGGGGTGTTCTGCACTTCCTCCACAACGATCCTCTAGAAGGTGATATTGAGGAAGTTGCTTTCCGTGACTGGCGAG
Source organism: Orychophragmus violaceus (assembly GCA_030180135.1). NCBI lineage: Eukaryota > Viridiplantae > Streptophyta > Magnoliopsida > Brassicales > Brassicaceae > Orychophragmus > Orychophragmus violaceus. The sequence continues at coordinate 80,601,705 of CM058240.1, read as the reverse complement.
AAGGTGATGAGGATTTGGTGGCCCCAGTTTGGAAGAACTTGAGGAGGATACTGCATGGACTCATTGTCGAGAAGAAACCGGTTTATTCGCAAACATTGCGGAACCGAAAGCCCCCTGAATCTTGCCACCTTCTGTTGGAATTGTGTCCAGCAATCTCTGTACTGTCTCTATAAAGTAAGAGTATGTCAGTGATCAGACATAAGTCATACAATACTGGGGGTCATGATGGCTTGCTAGAGTCCGCTCATGATCTATAAGTCTCGGACTTATTGCTTTTATTGTATGATCCCATATGGGTCACACGCTTAAGCTAGCAGGAAATAAAGTAGGAAGGGCTTAACAGAAGTACGACAAAAGTGCTAGGCATTTGTCGTACTAAGAGAGAAAAGATTAAACGGGTCTGATTAAATGAGATTTAGTCAGATTGGTGTTTTGGGCCCAAAAGCCCAAAAGAGAAAGAGAAGGCTTTTATAAACTAAAAGCCAAAGTCTCTTTCTCCTAACCCTAATACCCAGCCGCGAAAACTCTCTCTCTCTGGCGCCTCCCTTAGCTTGGTCTAGCAGCCAGTTTTCCTGTGATTGCGTGTGTGAGCCTTTGGAGGATTCATCCCTTGGTGTATCTCCCTGATCTCTGACCTGTTCATCAATTCCGCTGCAACAAACAGGTAAAAGGTGAGATCATAATGTTTCTAAATAAGAACACCTAGATCTGATGCATGTTTAGGTTGATATCAATATGAGAATTGAATCAGGATCAACCAAAACTTCCAACAGTGGTATCAGAGCCATTGGTTCTTAGGATTTCTTGTTTAGATTCATGTTTAGGTTGTTTAATCTGTTTAGAAGTGTTCTGAATCAACTACTGATAAGAAAAACACTTAAGAAACTGAATTGAATCCTAAACTAATGAAATCGCAGATTCCAAACTATATGATTTGGATTGCGTTGGAAAGTTGGAACGGTTGGCGATCGCATGGACCGGCCGAGATCAATCGCAAGGATCCGATCGGCATGGTCGCATGGATCGAATCCGTTCACGTCCCGACCAGCCGCGAGAGTTGAGTCGAACGATCGACAGCGATCGCGGATCGCACGACTCGTCGATCGTCCCGTCTCGCTCGCTCTCGACCCGGTATGCCGTCCCGTCCCGATTAGCTCGCGTGACGATCGCGTGATGATCGGCCATCCCGATCGTGGATCTTGGATCGCACGTTCAGCGGCTGGTCGATCATGGTCGAAGAGCTAGGTCACGGCAGTGACAAATTCGTTTCGGTTCGTGACCAATTCGTTTCGGTTCGGCTTATGGTTCGGTTTAAAAACTTGATTAAAATCATCATTCTGGTTTAATAAACAGATTTTAATAATTTTATTAAATCTGGTTAAACCGGAATAAGAAATCCAATGTCGAAAGAAATATTGGATTTAGTGCCTAAACCAGGAATTTCTAATTTGATTTGGTTGGACCAAATAAATTGAGAAATTCCGGTTTAGTAAATAACCGGTTGACAATTGTGGTCATCGTAGTAATTGAAACTTGGTTAGACCAGTTTTAATGAACCAGACCGGTTATGTCAATTAATTGGACAATTGGGTCATGTCTTGGACATGGACCAATTCTTGGGCCTCGGGCCAAGAAGTTAAAACAATTGGGCCAGTTAATTGAGTCTTTCTTCAGATTAATTTAAAATCTATTTTATAAAATTATAAAGTCGTTTTTGAATTAAAGTTTCCGAAATTTTGAAATTAGAAAGTTTCTTAAAATAGAATTTTCTGGATTTGCGGGTTTTGGATTTTAAAGAAATTTCTAAAGTTAGAAAGTTTCCGGTTTTAGAAAGTTTCCAATTTTAGAAAGTTTCCTGAAATAGTAGGTTTCCAAAAATAGAAAGTTTCCCGAAATAGTAATCTTCTATTTTGGGAATGAATTTTAATAAACCTACAAACCTCAAATAATATCAAGCGTTGGATGTCTTGTCCATGCTATGTCAGCTGTCGAAGCCCATTCAATTGTATTCATGGCCTTACAGTGTGAGGATGTCTGCTTTTGCGTGGGTAAGACGGTTTGTGATTCATAAATGTCATTGGGAGTCCCAGACATTAATGATTACATGACTGTATAGTCCGGTTTTCTTGACTAGGCCATCGAGAGTCCCGGGCCTTGAGACATCAGAGTGGATTGGGCCTCGGGCCCAGATTCACAACCAAGAGTTATATCACGGATATAATTAGCCGATATAGGGCTTACCGATATAAGCTAAGGTTGGGTGACGGCCAGTGGCCCACTTTAATCTTAGTTATATGTGGATCTTGGAATCATTATATTCTATTGAGGGTAACTGATGTTATTGAATATAATGCGTGATTAATCATATTAAATTTAATACGAGATTAATCATATTGAACATATTAACTAAAATCCTTTTATCTTATATTTCAGTTATGACTAGCACAAACAATCAAAACACTTTCTCGATCCGGTCTGTCCTTGAGATGGAAAAGCTGAACGGATCAAATTTCTTGACTTGGTCACGGAACCTGAGGCTAGTCCTCAGACAGGAGAGAAAGGACTATGTCCTTGAGAGAGCTCTCCCCGTAAGGATCGGGTCCAATGCTTCTCATGCAGTATATGATGCTTGGAATAAGCATTATAATGATGCGGTAGATGTGCGTGGTCTGATATTGGCCACCATGGACTCAGACTTGCGGGAGCAATATGAGAACATGGAGTCGCCAATAGAGATGATCAGCAGCCTGAAATTGAAATTTCAGGAGCAGATACGAGTGGAGAGATACCAGTTGGTTAAGTCTCTCACTAGCTGCAAGCTACCGAATGATCATCCAGTGAGTCCTCATATCAGTAAAATGATAGGTTATATTGATAACCTGAGGAAACTGGATTATCCAGTTAGCCATGAATTGGCAACTGAGATCATTCTGCAGTCACTGCCGTCAAGCTATGATAAGTTCGTAAGGAACTATATCAAGAAAGGCTTAACGAAGACGTTGACTGAACTGCATGATATGCTCAAAACGGTTGAGCCAAACGTGAAGGGTAGGTTTATTAAACCTAGTATTGACAAGGGTGAAGACAAAGTTGTCCAGATTTTGAATCATGGCAAGCGTGTGTCTTCCGAGCCCAAGTCAGATACCTCTTACGTTGGTAAGTGCTGCTACTGTAAAGAGACAGGGCATTGGAAGAGAGATTGCATGAAATTCATGGAAGACGATGAGGAGTTGAAGTTGATGTATCAGACTACTTCCTCAGGTATTCATGTTATTACTTCAAGTTCTACCTTGCAGGTATTGGATACTGGTTGTGGCACTGATATTTGTTGTAATATGCAGAGCCTAAGCAACAGTAGAACGTTGAAGGAAGGACAAGTGGAACTGCATGTCTGGAAGGAGCTATGGATGCTGCCTCAGTCATAGGGTTTTTCACTTGTAGATGCCTTCGAGGCTTGGTTTTATATTAAGTAATTGCTACAATGTACCTGCTTTAAGCAGAGTTGTTTTTCATTTTCTTGTAAGAATTTGAATGTTTTTCGTTTTCATAAAAGACAAGTTTTGTTCTTTTGATCTTAATGAAATATTAATTGTGGCACCCTATTCATGGAATGGGTTTTATATCTTAAACCAAAGAGTGCCTAAATATAACATAAACACCGAATTGGTTTAAATCTGATGAATTAAACCTGATTTTTCTTGGCATAAAAGTCTTGGTCACATAGAATAAGTCGGATTCAGAAATCCCATAGTCATGGACTGTTGGGCTCATTTGATAAAATATCTTATGAGACTTGAATTCTGTTTACTAGACCAAAAGATAAAGGGCCTATCTTAGCCGAGCTAGAGAAAAGCCCAAAGGCTTATTGGACCTGGAACATGCTCATGTATGTGGCCCAATGAGCAGTAATGCCAGAGAAAAATCTCCTGTACTTCATTGTCTCTACTGATTACTTCAGTGAGTGTGACTGTGTTCATTTGATGAGACACAAGTCGGAATTCTTTGACATGGTCGAAAGAGTTCCAGAATGAAGTATATGATCTGAATGACAAAAGTATTAAGACTCTGGATGAAATCACGAGTGAGAATACTTAAGTCATTGATTGTGTGATCATCTGAATGAGTGTGAAATCATTTCACAGCTCATTTCTCCTGAAAACCTTGAGGTGTTTCTAAGAGAAAGAATCAGATCTTATTAGAAATGATTAAAGATGAGTCACACGAATCTTCCATGATATTTTAAGAATAACGCTCTAGAAATATCTAAGTTTACGCTAAAATGGTTCCACAAATATCGGTTGAAAGACACCACGTTAATGTGGATTGGAATCGATCCAAATTTGTCTTTACTGAGTATTTGTAGTTGTGCTACTTCGCTGGTTGTCCTAGAGAAACTAAGGCTTGTTACTTTTACGTCCAATCTGTTTTCTAAGAAGGGAAGTTATTTTCCAAGAAGAACAGTGGGAGTAAAAGCATAACTAGAAGTTTTCTTAGGGAAACCAAGGCTCGGTATTTTTACGACCATTCTGTTTTCTAAGAAAGGAAGTTACTTTCCAAGAAGAACAGTGGGAGTAAAAAAAAATATAACTCGAAGTAATTCGAGATATACAGGAGGCTGCTCAACCTGTTGAGGGAGAGCAACGGATGGATTTACAGATTTCTGTAGAATCTACACCCGTGGAGCCTGAAGTTCGGAGATATGAATGAATCAGTTACTAATCCGAGAGTGATTTCTCGTTATTAGTTGAACCTGATAATCATTGAAATCTGCACCTGTAGAGCCTGAAGTTCGCAGATATGAAAGAGTCAGTCGCTAATCCGAGAGTGAATTCTCGTCATTAGTTGAACCTGATGATCATTGTAAGTTCGAATGATCTGATGATCATTGAAAACGACAAATCTGCGAAATTCAAAGAAGTGAGCCCGGACTCCGAAGAATTACATTTTGTGTAAGTTGGCTTCATCGATCCATTCATGGATGGAAGCAAACACATCGGAGTTGGAATCTTCGTTCTGTTGAAGTAGTCAAGGTTTTGACTTGAACAGGAACGAAATGGAACTGAGCGTTTACTAATAGATTAGTGGGAGCGATATTGCATTTCTCAAAATGTATGTCGATGACATACTGATTCTCGGAAACAACGTCCCAATGCTGTAGTCGGTAAAGGACTGGCTTGGGAGTTGGTTTAGTGATTGACATGGGTAAAGCCACGAAAGTCTTGGATTCTGGATCTAAAGATAGAGATCCAGAAGAGCTGGTAGGACAAAGTCAGGATTCTTAAATTGACAAAGTCCTACACGTTTTCAGCACTCCAAGAAGGGTTTTAAGCCAATGTCACATGGCAATACGTTAAGCAAGAAGCAGTGTCCTACGATAACTGCTGAGCTTGAATGCATGGATAGGATTCATATGCGACCGCAATTGGATCTATCATATATGCCATGACACGTACTTGTTTTGATATTGCTTTAATGTTAAGCAAAACAAGTAAGGACCAGTCAAATCCAGCAAAGAATCACTGGATTGCCGTAAAGAATATTCTAAAGTATTTGAAGAATACTAAGGATAAGTTCTTTAGGTAAAGAAGAAAGTGAGGTGCTATAAGTCGATAGAGTCTAAAAGGCAAGTTTCCAATAGACAAAGATGATTTCCGATCACAGTCCGGTTATATCTTGTGTCTATCTGGCGGTGCAAGGCACTGTTGCTGACTCAATGACTTAAGCTGAACATTTCGCAGCTTGGGAAGTGGCGAAAAAGGTTGTTTGGAAAGAAGAGTTCGTCACTGAACTTGATGAATTAAACCTGATTTTTCTTGGCATAAAAGTCTTGGTCACATAGAATAAGTCGGATTCAGAAATCCCATAGTCATGGACTGTTGGGCTCATTTGATAAAATATCTTATGAGACTTGAATTCTGTTTACTAGACCAAAAGATAAAGGGCCTATCTTAGCCGAGCTAGAGAAAAGCCCAAAGGCTTATTGGACCTGGAACATGCTCATGTATGTGGCCCAATGAGCAGTAATGCCAGAGAAAAATCTCCTGTACTTCATTGTCTCTACTGATTACTTCAGTGAGTGTGACTGTGTTCATTTGATGAGACACAAGTCGGAATTCTTTGACATGGTCGAAAGAGTTCCAGAATGAAGTATAGGATCTGAATGACAAAAGTATTAAGACTCTGGATGAAATCACGAGTGAGAATACTTAAGTCATTGATTGTGTGATCATCTGAATGAGTGTGAAATCATTTCACAGCTCATTTCTCCTGAAAACCTTGAGGTGTTTCTAAGAGAAAGAATCAGATCTTATTAGAAATGATTAAAGATGAGTCACACGAATCTTCCATGATATTTTAAGAATAACGCTCTAGAAATATCTAAGTTTACGCTAAAATGGTTCCACAAATATCGGTTGAAAGACACCACGTTAATGTGGATTGGAATCGATCCAAATTTGTCTTTACTGAGTATTTGTAGTTGTGCTACTTCGCTGGTTGTCCTAGAGAAACTAAGGCTTGTTACTTTTACGTCCAATCTGTTTTCTAAGAAGGGAAGTTATTTTCCAAGAAGAACAGTGGGAGTAAAAGCATAACTCGAAGTTTTCTTAGGGAAACCAAGGCTCGGTATTTTTACGACCATTCTGTTTTCTAAGAAAGGAAGTTACTTTCCAAGAAGAACAGTGGGAGTAAAAAAAAATATAACTCGAAGTAATTCGAGATATACAGGAGGCTGCTCAACCTGTTGAGGGAGAGCAACGGATGGATTTACAGATTTCTGTAGAATCTACACCCGTGGAGCCTGAAGTTCGGAGATATGAATGAATCAGTTACTAATCCGAGAGTGATTTCTCGTTATTAGTTGAACCTGATAATCATTGAAATCTGCACCTGTAGAGCCTGAAGTTCGCAGATATGAAAGAGTCAGTCGCTAATCCGAGAGTGAATTCTCGTGAATTCCCAGCATAGATGAGACTAGCTGCACATCAGAGGTCCAAACACCTTGAGAATAGGTATAACCTATTCCGTAAGATAAATGACAGAGATGTTAAGTAGATCAGCAAGTTTCAACGAATGAGAACGTTGCTAATCTATTAACGAAGCCACCCCTTAGCCCTAAGCACGAGTCACGGACTGTAGCTGTAGGATAAGTGAAATTAAGATGTAGTCTTAATTTCAGTGGGAGTTAGTAAAGGGCTTTATTTAGTTATTGATATGTTGTTGTAAAACATTTGAGATGTTTAATAATGAAATTATTATTTCAAGATTATTTTAACTGTGATGAAATAATCGTTCCAAAATGATATGGACCATTTTATAGGTCATCGAAGTAAATGACTTGATCTTGAGTCATCGAAGTCATTTAGCTTGATCATGAGACCCTATATTTGATAGATGGCTTATATCACCCTGTCCCTAGTCGAAGGTTGTTGAAATTGGAACACCAACAACCGTGTGAGACTGGATTGGTACGTGACTTATGACAAAGTCTCAGTGTGTCATAGATGCGCGGCATCAAAGTCAGTACATAGGTGTATGTTTGGGAACATACGACCGGACAAGACCCGCTTATGAGAACTCTTCAGGATATTTATATCTGTGTCATAAGAGATTCTCACTACGACTATAGAGTATAGTCCTTAGACCTGAGTTCGCATGCATGTGACTGCATATGGACTGATGCACTTTGATCATTGTCTAACGCTATCGTTCTGCGATAGCTATAAGGACCTTGTTTGGGTACATCATGAAATGAGAAGTTTACAGTGATGGAACAAGATGGGATTTGTCCCTCCAATATAAATGGAGTGAATATCTCTAGGCCAATCGGAGATTTGAATACTGGAAAACGCATGGCCATGCTCAAACGGACTTTCCCGAGTCGTTTGGATTGTCAGTATCAAATCAGAGTCCGATGAACAAGATTAGGCTTTATAAGGATGACACTAATCTTGCCTTATGACTAATCGAGATATTGAGACGAAAGGGATTATGAATACAGAGATTCCAGTTCAAGTGGGAGATTGTTGGAATTGTGTCCAGCAATCTCTGTACTGTCTCTATAAAGTAAGAGTATGTCAGTGATCAGACATAAGTCATACAATACTGGGGGTCATGATGGCTTGCTAGAGTCCGCTCATGATCTATAAGTCTCGGACTTATTGCTTTTATTGTATGATCCCATATGGGTCACACGCTTAAGCTAGCAGGAAATAAAGTAGGAAGGGCTTAACAGAAGTACGACAAAAGTGCTAGGCATTTGTCGTACTAAGAGAGAAAAGATTAAACGGGTCTGATTAAATGAGATTTAGTCAGATTGGTGTTTTGGGCCCAAAAGCCCAAAAGAGAAAGAGAAGGCTTTTATAAACTAAAAGCCAAAGTCTCTTTCGCCTAACCCTAATACCCAGCCGCGAAAACTCTCTCTCTCTGGCGCCTCCCTTAGCTTGGTCTAGCAGCCAGTTTTCCTGTGATTGCGTGTGTGAGCCTTTGGAGGATTCATCCCTTGGTGTATCTCCCTGATCTCTGACCTGTTCATCAATTCCGCTGCAACAAACAGGTAAAAGGTGAGATCATAATGTTTCTAAATAAGAACACCTAGATCTGATGCATGTTTAGGTTGATATCAACATGAGAATTGAATCAGGATCAACCAAAACTTCCAACACCTTCTGGATTTGGAAATCGAGTGTCCGGATTGCTTCATGTTCAAACGGGCCATGAAGCTCTTCTACATGAATCAATTTATTCCTTATGTGCAACATTTGCCCCAATAATTTCTTTTCTAGTACTCTGTTTTTTTAAAAAAAATATTCTCGGCTATGTAGTACTTTTTTTATTAGTTTTAATTTCTCGGCTATGTCTCCATTTTCCAAGAAAATTCGAAAGTTGTTCACGTACAACTGTAAAATCAAGCATTAGTTTCATAGATTAATTGAGTATAATCAGGTTTACCGGTTTTACGACAATAGTTTTACCCTTTTTTCATAGTTATACCAGTTTTCATAGTTTTACCAGTTTAACATATTAATATATCCGCGTTATTTTTAAAATTTTAAATAAAAAAGGAATGTTTAAAAACATAATAAAATAGTGTTTCTGGTCTATTTACACAAAAAATAGATTTAATTATGGGATTGATCACTTCTCCCCAAATCACTTTATAAGTAATATAGCTTGAGTACTTTAACAATATAACACGATAGTTCAGTGGCTCTGGTCTGTTTTTATCAGTTTAACCACCCGAGTTCGAATCCCATCGGTGTCACATTTTTCCCTCTTTGTGTTCAGTAAGGTTAAAATCGTAATTTCAAATATCTTTGAGTTGGGCGGATTATCCGATTTGTGGGTTACCCGACCCAGATAAATCGGGTGAACCACCGATTTTTTGATTTTCTTGGTTTAATTACGGTTCAAAATTGGATTACGGTTTGGTCGAGAATACCGGCTGGTTTGTCATGTAATTCAACGAAAATCATAAGGTTTTTTGGTAACTTCACTAGTTTTCGATTAAAAATAAATGTTAATAAATATTCTAATAAATAGAGGGGCATATGAGATTTGTTTCGTGTACGGAGGGTCTCTGGAGACAATAATCCCTTCGAACGTTCCGATAGAAAAAAGAGAAACTCGATCACTTCACGATCTCTACAGACGACGATGGTGTCTCTTCCTACACGATCTCTGAACGGCGCCGAGAAATCTTCGAGCCTGTGAGAGGGACGAAGACGTGGTGCGGTGGAGCTTCGGAGGACGTGGCTTTGGGTCTCGTGACGGGTTGTCGAGGCGGCTTCGAGTCACAGCTCTATTCACCGGAGCTTATGTTAGAGAGACAAAGACATGGTGCAGTGGAGCTGCGGAGGCGTTATGGGACCACCAGAAAGAGCAGCGGCAGCGGTCAGACGGCTCGTGGCTATGCTTCGGGTCACGGCTCTCTCTCACCTTCAACACCTTCTTCCCGGAAAGAGCAGAGATGGCGATCTGTGGAGGACGAGACGGTGAAGCGGCGGTGGTCTGTGGAGGACGCGACAGTGCATCGGCGGTGGTCTGTGGATGAAGCGACGGTGCATCGGCGATGGTCTGTGGACGACGCGACGGTGAAGCGGTGGTGGTCCGATCATGTGTTTATTTTAATTTATGTATTTTTTTTGTCGATTAAATTGTATTTAATTTATGTATTTGGATTTTGTATATTTATTTTTATTTAATTTGTAATTTTGTTTTTAATAATTATTATATCAAATTAAATTATTTATAATATTTTTTTTTTTTAAATAACCACGAATTAGCTACTGTTTAGGTCGTATATATATATATATATAACAATAGCTACGGATTTATTCGTGGTTTTTTAAGCCACAACTAATTCCCTTGTTGTTCGTGGCTATATAGCCACAAATTATCTCGTGGCTATCCGTAGAAGCGTAGTCACAAATCTCCATGAAAGGCTGATAGCCACGAGTCCTTAGCCACAAATATTTTTCGTTGATATCCGTGGATATGACCGAAATAGCCACGAATAAATCCATGGTTGTGGAGCATTTTTCTTGTAGTGTGGACAGAAGTTTTTTAATACAATCTTGTTGTTAAGATGTGTAAAGAACAGTTCATTGGAATATCATGAAGATGTATGACTAGGGGATGCCTTAGTTGTTAGGCTGGTATGATGATTTGTGGCTGTGTAAACATCAATGGTGAGATGATATTCTTGAAAGAAGTTACATGAAATCCTAAAAGGAATGATCAAGAAATATGTTGGAATATGACAGACTATGTATAAGTTTGAAGTGAAGAGAACATTAGACTGAAGTTGATAGTTACCAAGGTGGAGTTTGTTGTAATCTTGGTGAAGGATATCCAATTCAATTGTTGCATAAATACGACTGGTAATGTCAAGTGAAGGCTGGTCTAAATCAAGAGATGGTTTAATCGATTTGTTTTTGAAGAAATAGTTTTCTTAGTTTAATGGTTAGTTAAAAACCGGTTCTCTCACTTACAATTGATTTGAGTATTCAACCTCAAGCTTGTAGGTATCATCAGTTTCTCAGTGGATAAGTTTCAGAAATGTTTCATGTCTTCGAGGGTTTAATTCAAAGTTTATGAAAATTAAGGAGGGAAAAGCTTCTGAGATTGTTGCTCAAAGCACAATTTCTGATGGATCTAGTCATAGTAGCTGTGTAAGTGATGATGGAATTCCTAGCAGTTCCTAATCCGATTAGGCAACCCTAAGTCTGAATTCCGAGCCTAGGATCTAAGGGTTTGTGTTATTGAATCACGGATCTCGCGTTAACCTTGTTCTGGCAGCGGAATGGTTGGTATGACGAGATCAATAGCGACTCAAATGCTTCGCCTCTACCAGATACACACGCACACAAAGCTGAAAAGCCGGGATGCTAGTGCCAGATCTTGAGATTACTGAGTTTAGGTGGTTCTGCTTTCTCTGCAACAGAAAAATGAACGGCTAGGGTTTCAGGTCGAAACTATAAGCCTTATATAGACCTGGAATGACTAAAACCGAGTACTGGTTAATACCAATTCGTTTAAGTCATAAAATCGAAACGTCAGTATCGAAACCCGATCTGTGTCGATCGACACACATACTGTGTCGATCGACACACCACACTAAAATCAATATTAATGTGTATCCAATACACATCAACACGATCATTACCATAATGATCATCCCTATATTTATGCTTCCAGTTTGCTTAGGTGTGTGACCATATAGGATCATATAATGCTGGCAGTAAGTCTACAACTTACAGATTGCAAGAGGCTTCTAGCAAAACATTGCAACCGCCCAGTATTATACGAATGTCTGATCTCGACACACAACTATCATCAGGAGTAAGTACAATGTGATTTCAGGACATAATCCCAACAATCTCCCACTTGTACTGGAATCACCTATTCCTATAATCCCTTCGTCTCTATATCTCGATATGGCATAAGGCAAGAGACTGTGTCATCCTTATTATAGCCAATATCATGTTCATCGAACTCCTGATCTATACTGATAAAACAAACGACTGACAATCACCTCGTTTGAGCACGGCCATGCATTCTCTCAGTATCAAATCTTCGATGGGCCCTGAGATATTTATCTCCTGTTATATAGGAGGGACAAATCCCTTCTTGTTCCATCCCTGTTTCTACACACACTTCATGATACGCCTAAGCAATGCCGTCATAGCCGCCAGTTACGGAACGACGTTTGACAAGGTCAAAGCGTACCAATTCACATGCTAGAAAGCATGATGAACTCAGGTCTAAGGACTATACTCTATAGTCGTAATGAGAACCTCTCATGACACTGATATAACTATCCTGTAGAGTTCTCATTAGCGGGTCACGTCCGATCATATGTTCACCAACATATATCTATGTGATTGACTGTGATAATCATATCATTGACTCCATGAAACTTAGTCCAACTGTCACCTCACATGCTAGTCTCGCGCGGTTGTTGGTGTCCCACTTCAACAACCTCGACTAGGGACAATCATAATTTATGTCATCTTTTACTTATAGGGTTTCATGATCAAGTCCCCAACTTGATGACTTATAAGATGAACATAAAATACTTTGGGACCATTATTCAATCATTCAATAATTAAATAATACCGATGTCAGTTTTAACTTACACAAACATTGCCATAACATGTCTATGTAAAGATTATAACATAACTAAAATAACTCCTACTAGAATCAAGATCATCTCTTCAGATATCTAATACCTACAGCAACAGTATAAAACTCGTGCTTAGGTTGTGAGAGAGAGACTGCGGTGTTCTTGCTCGGAACCATTCCAACAAACCACACTGCCATTCATTAATCAGCACCATTCTACGGTTCTCTGCTTGGAGCCCTTCCAACAGATAGCACCGCTACACAGACAAAGAGACACAACCAGGTGGGAACCGGAAATCGTCTTTGTTCCTCTAACTACTCTCAACTGGTTCGTCACTTCCTCAGTTCACCACGAACCTATCCTTAGTGTTTCTCAAACACTTGGGATATTTCTGGCAACTGTTCATTGAATTTTACCGGAACAACTTGGTATCTACTCGTAATGCGTTAGCTGCATCTGGATGAGTGTAAATTATGGCATTCATGATGGATTCCATTGCAAAAGCATAAGGAATCACGCTCATATATACTAGCTCAGCCAGTGTCCAAGACACTTCGTCTTGCTAAGATCATTGCCATAAGACCTTTGATATGAAGCCATTCTTGGAATCATGCATATTGGAACAGTCCATTACCTTATCAACATAAGGATCTTGACACGATCCAATTAGCCTATCCAATCTATATCAATAGATTCTTATTCCAAGAATTCACGCGGCTTCTCCCATGTCTTTTTGATGAAAATGACTTCCGACCCAAGTCTCATGAGACTTAAGCGACGGAACGTCGTTTATGAGAATGAGTATGTCATCTACATACAGATCGAGAAATGCAACTACGCTCCCACTAGTCCACTTATAAACGCATGGTTTCATTTCGTTCCTGATCAAGTCAAAACTTTTGACCACTTTATCAGAATGTTGATTCCAACTCCAAGATGTTTGATTTAATCCAGAAATGGATCGGTGAAGCTAACATGCATACCTAGAAAATTTTCGGAGTTTGGGCTCACCATCGCTTCTTGAATTTCGCAGGCTCGTCACTTTTCAATGATCAAAAGATCACGGCAATAAGTTACGAGAAATCACTCTCGGGTTAGTGACGGATCCATTCGGATCTGCGAACTTCAGGATCCACAGGTGTAGGTCCTACAACACTTTGTAGATCCCACCACTGCTCTCCCTCAACAGGTTGAGCAGCCTCCTGTGTTTCTCGAATTTCTTCGAGCTGTACTTCTACTCCCACTGTTCTTCTTGGAAAGAAACTTTCTATCTAGAAAAACAGAGTTCCGAACAACAAAACTTTGTTCTCGGATTGGTTGCAAAAGTAATAAGCCTCGGTTTCCCTAGGACAACCAGCGAAGCAGTACTTATCAGATTTGGGTTCAAGCTTGTCTGTTGACAACTGCTTTGCATAAACCTTGCAATCCCAATTAATCAGGAAAACATGCTTGGAAGACTTCCAGTCCACATCCAATGTGGTGTCTTTCAACTGATTCTGATAGAAACCTATTTGGCGCAAATACATACATTTCTAGAGCGTATTCCTAAAGGGATAATGGAAGATTCATGTGACTGATCATTAATCGGAGCATATCCAATAGGGTCCGATTCATTCTCAGAAACACCATCAGGTTTTCCAGGAGAAATGAGCTGTGAGATGACTTCACACTTACTTAGATGATCACTCAGTTCTTGACTCAAGTATTCTCCTCCGCGATCTAATCGAGGATTTTTAATACTTCTGTCATATCGGTTCTATACTTCATTCTGGAACTCCTTTGACCATTTCAAAGGATTCCGACTCGTGTCTCATCAAATGAACACAACCATACTTACTGAAGTCATCAATAAAGGTAATGAAGTACTGAAGTTTTCCTCTGGCACTAATGCTCACCGGGCCACATACATCAGTATGAGCAAGGCCCGATAAGCCTCTGGCCCTTTTCTTTAGCTCTGCTAAAGAAACCTTAGTCATTTGGCCCAGTAAGCAGAATTCATATCTCATATGATTTATAATCAAATGATCCCAACAGCCCATAACTATTGATCTTCTGAATTCGCTTCACTCCATGTGGTTTAAACGACTATGCCAAGGAAAAGTCGAGTTTTAGTCATCAGACTTAAACCGTTTGGTATTTATGTTATATACAGTCGAACATTGGTTTAAGATATAAAACCCAATTATCAAAAGGGGTGCTACCATAGAATATTTCATCAAGATCAAAAGAGCAAAACTTGTCTTTTATCAAAATGAAAAACATTCAAATTCTTACAAGAAAATGAAAGACATCTCTGCTTAAAGCAGGTACATAGCATCAATTACTTAATTTAAAAACCAAGCTTGAAAGGCTCCTACAAGTGGAGGATCTCTACGGCTAATGCAGCAACCATTGCTCCATTCCAGACGCGCAGTTCCACTTGTCATTTCTTCAACGTTCTACTGTTGCTTAGGCCCTGTATATTTCAAAAATATCAGTACCACAACTGGTATCCAATACCTACGTAGAACTTGAAGTAATAACACAATACCTGAAGAAGAAGAAGTCCCGTACATCTTCTCCATCTCTTGTGAATCTTCCAAGAATTTAATGCAATTTCTCTTCCAATGCCCAAACTCTTCACAGTAGCAGCACTTTCCAACATCAGATGGGCCTGACTTGGGCTTATAAGATGACACATGCTTATCCTGATTCCAAATCTGGACGGCCCTGCCTCTACCCTTGTCTACACAAGATTTATCAAATCTTTTACCCTTTATGATGTTTTGCTCAGCTGTCTTGAGCATGCCATGCAGCTCAGTCAACGTCTTCGTCAAGCCATTCTTGATATAGCTCTTGATGAACTTATCATAACTTGACGGCAGTGACTGCAGAATGATCTCAGTAGCCAACTCTAGGCTAACAGGACAATCCAGTTTCCCCAGGTTATCAATGTAACTCATCATTTTAATGACATGAGGACTCACTGGAGCATCCATTGGTAGCTTGCACCCAATGAGAGACTTAACCATCTGGTATCTCTCAACTCGTGCCTGATCCTGAAACTTCAGTTTCAGGCTGGTGATCATCTCTATTGGCGACTCCATGTTCTCGTGCTGACTCTTTAAGTCCGAGTTCATGGTAGCCAACATCAGACCACACACATCTACCACATCAATATAATGCTTATTCCAAGCATCATATACTGCATGCGAGGCATTGGTCCCAAGCCTTTCGGGGAGAGCTTTCTCAAGGACATAGTCCTTATTCTCCTGCTTGAGAATAAATCTCAAGTTCCGATACCAATCCAGGAAATTTGATCCAATTAACTTGTCCTTCTCAAGGACGGATCGCAACGAGAAAGTAGTTTTAGACATAGGCTGAAAACTAAGAAAAACAAAGATTTAGTTATGTATTCCATGAAATGAGAAATCTTATCTAATAAGAAAACTCGCTTTATATTCAAACAATGTTTCCTCTATGAATAATGATCCAAGATCCATACTTCACCAAAATCTGAGTGGACGACTCGCCATCACCCAAAATTTAGTTATCTAGGTAAGCAAATCATTGCTAATTGTACCCAGTACAACTCTTGGTCACAGATAAGACAATCCATGTCTCATCTACTCTGACGTCTCTGGGCCCAGAACTTCTGATAGCCCAGTCAAGTAAACCAATCTCTTCAGTCTTGTGATCACTGACAGTCGCACTGCAAGTCTATCAATGATCACCTGTCTTACTCATGTAATTGTGGATACCAAGGACTCCAAGACTATCCAACAACGAAACGAGTCTTGACAGTAGACAAGATTGGGCAAGACATCAAGGTCACTTGTTATTTAGTTGAGGAAACGAAACTCTAAAAGGTTAGCAAATCAATCTCTTAGGTCATGTAATTTTCGATGTCAAGCACTGTAAGTCCATCAACATAATTACCCGCCTTACTCACGTAATTGTGGACACCAAGCTCTTGGCTAGACCATCACACAACGAAATGAGTCTTGACAGTTGACCATATTGAAGCTAAGCTTTGATCTAATACACATCCAATGTGTATCAAAATGGATTTAGAACATTTAATCTTGATACATATCCAATATGCATCCAAAAAGTGTTTTAATTGTTCTTTATCAACTAGGTTTAAGTCGAGTTTGGTTTTGCAAATTCAAGGTTCAAAAACCAGAATTGTGAGCACTGCGTCGATCGACGCAGACCATGTCTGTCGATCGACACCACCAAACAAAACCAGACTTCAATAACCGGTTAATCCAATTAACCCGGTTCATTGAACCGGTCATGTCGATCGACACAACCTATGTGTGACGGTCGACATAGACCTAAACCGGAGACAGTTTTGATAATCGGTCCAATCCAATTGAACCGACTTATCAGATCAAACTGATCTTAACCGATCAAATCGGTTTATACTAATTGAAATAATCAGTTCAATCCAATTGAACCAATTCATCCAATTTAAAACGATCTGACCGGACTTAACCAAGCATGATAACCGGTCCAATCCAATTGAACCGATCAACCAATCGCAAGGTCTGTGTCGACCGACACTCAACCTATGTCGATCGACACAGTTGGCATTCAGGTTTTCTTCGCGAAAAACCCTAGCCCCCGATTCTGACGAATTAACTATTCTGTGTCGACCGACATACCTTTTGTGTCGATCGACACCATACGAAAAACGGAATCGTTTCTGATCAAAAATCGATCTAACCTGTTCTTATTCATACTATCTTATGAGCGAATTTAAATCATCAAATTCTATTAAACATGCTGATTCAATGGAAAACCCTAAGGCTCTGATACCACTGATGGAATTCCTAGCAGTTCCTAATCCGATTAGGCAACCCTAAGTCTGAATTCCGAGCCTAGGATCTAAGGGTTTGTGTTATTGAATCACGAATCTCGCGTTTACCTTGTTCTGGCAGCGGAATGGTTGGTATGACGAGATCAATAGCGACTCAAATGCTTCACCTCTACCAGATACACACGCACACAAAGCTGGAAAGCCAGGATGCTAGTGCCGGATCTTGGGATTACTGAGTTTAGGTGGTTCTGCTTTCTCTGCAACAGAAAAGTGAACGGCTAGGGTTTCAGGTCGAAACTATAAGCCTTATATAGACCTGGAATGACTAAAACCGAGTATTGGTTAATACCAATTCGTTTAAGTCATAAAATCGAAATGTCAGTATCGAAACCCGATCTGTGTCGATCGACACACATACTGTGTCGATCGACACACCACACTAAACTCAATATTAATGTGTATCCAATACACATTAACACGATCATTACCATAATAATCATCCCTATATTTATGCTTCCAGTTTGCTTAGGTGTGTGACCCTATAGGATCATATAATGCTGGCAGTAAGTCTACAACATACAGATTGCAAGAGGCTTCTAGCAAAACATTGCAACCGCCCAGTATTATACGAATGTCTGTTCTCGACACACAACTATCATCAGGAGTAAGTACAATGTGATTTCAGGACATAATCCCAACAAGTGATTCAATAAGGGAGGGTTGTGATAGTTGATACTATACGATCCTTTATCAGCTTGTTTGTTTTTCTCCCAATTTATAAGTTTGTTTCAGGTTTCGTGTTTTTTGTCAATAAATCGCCAGTTAGAAAAAAGATAGGCAAACACACAAAAATATCAATGAAGACATGAATGTTGTGTTTCTTAAAACTGGTTTAAGATTAGTTCCCCTTGGAAAGTGTATTTTTCTAATAGGTTTACTACTTTATTTAACATAATTTCTTGAAAATATGTTGTGTTACATTTTGCAATTTAAATAAAGTGAAGAGAAAAACTAAATATAAAAGTTGAACAGAGAGAAAATTAAAAAGAAAATTATAAGCGGCCACCAAATTAAGTTCATAAAAAGCATGTTTTTCAAGGCAAGTAAAAATACCAGTCACTCTACCTCCAAAATTTGTCGATAATATCTTCACTGTTTGCCAAATATGACACATTTGAAATTATTTCAGATTGATGGCCCACTATGAAATTTAAATTTTCAAAATTTCATTATTAAGAACTTAATATTAATATTACGTTTCTCCTTCCAGATTTCTCATATCCATATTTCCTACTAAAAGAGCAGGACATCACATGTCTCTCCGTTTCCCTTTCCATATTCCGGCCAAAACATATTTCACACATGTTCTTCTATTCCTGTATTTTATAGATTGGAAAAGCTTTATCTCACACAATTTGTTCGATTTCTGTTACACCTCTGTATTTTCTTCATACCCTTCACAGTTAAGAAACCTAATTGCCGCCTTCTCCATTTTCCAGAATCCGGCCCAATTTGTTGTTTATCAGGTGCTTACCGAATCCTTGTTGAACTTTCTTTAAAAAAAAAGATTTCAAAAGCGGAATCTCATAGTCTTCGCAGTTATGTAAGAAGATGCAGCATAAAAGGCTCTAAGTTTTAACCCTATACTAAGTGCAAGTGCACAGTAATATCAATGTAGTATTTAGGGATCGAATCCACAAGGACTCTAGGCAACAATAGAATTAGAACATAAAAGATTAAACTAGGAGAAAGCAAATGTGATTAGAAACTAAAAAGCAAGCAAGAAAGTAAATCAGTAGCAGGATTGGTTGTAAGCAATTAACTAAGGGCGCTAAGTCTAGGGAGTTCTCGGGAAATCAGACAAGCAGATAAATCATTCAGTCATGATCAAATTAGATACAGTTCTAGAACTCAAAACACAAATATAGAATTAACCAACTTTCGTTGTGAGAATTCTCTAAGCCTAATTGCAGAAATCCAAATGTCTTTGTAATTCCTAACAGATTAAACCAACTTTAATGATCAAGTTCGATATGTTCACAATCTAATTAAACCAAATTTCTTTGCGAGTAATTAAATTGCTCAACCTAAATAGTTCATATTCTAAACCACACTTTCGTGTCAATCTAGCAACCTAAGATCTAGATTCTAGGTGATCAAGTTAGAACTAGCATTAAACACAATTTAGCTTGAAGAACATCTATTGATATGAATCCTTAATTGAATTACTTATATCTAGCAAGTCATAAAATCCTTATTGAGAATCCCTAGACCTAACTATGAATCTACTCAGACATAGATAATGTAAACATGATCAATGAATAATTAGATATCATAAAACAGATTAAACAAGTAAAGGGGTTCGAAATCTTCTCCAAAAACAAGATGTAGTACAAGATCAAATCAGCCCCAAATAGCTCTAAAAACTCTGCTCTAAAGTATGATAGCGTATCTAAAAACTGAAGTTAAAACCTAATTAAATAGCTAAATAACGTCTTGGGGCTTCTGTGTAAATATCTGGAACTTCTGAGCAATTCTGCAAATCCATCATTCTTCATTAATTCTCGCCGAGACTGGCCCAACTCGCTGTGCATCGATCGATGCTTATGTGTGTCGATCGACACATCACTCTGTTCTCGACAGTGAGCTCTATCTCTCGGGTCAAAACTCCAAAATGCTCCAAATAGCTCCAATTACTCCAAATCCACTCCAAACGTGCGTGTACCTAATAAAACATGTAAAAGACTCTAAAGAAACATAAAAAGACTCTAAAACATACTTATATCATGGCATAAAACCGGTAAAAACCATGATATATCAACTCCCCCACACTTAGCCTTTGCTTGCCCTCAAGCAAAACAAAGAACTAAAACATGGTGAAGAGGTTTGAAAATTTTCAGAAACTCTTTTTGTCCTAGAAGCAACAACACTCAGATTCCCCTTAGTAAACCACTGAAAGAATCAACTGCAAGATATCAAGACCAACATGTACTCCCCCCACACTTAGAAACTGTCCGAAGTAAACTCCACAATCAATCCAAGCAATTCAAATTCATCCTACTGACTTCTTTAGCATATTAAGTGCGGTCTCACCTAAGGATTATCGATCAAAGGGCACATGGATTCTTACTTTGTCAGCTCTAGACCACCATACTATCTTTTTTTGGTTCCTTTTCTTCTCTTTTCCCTTCCTTAGCATTCTGATTTTTCCCCATTGGGTATCATTTTTTTTTATCAGTGCTCTTCCCGTTAAGGGGTGTACTTTGGACACATTCAGTGGATCGCACAGGAGGTAATAGTGTTTGCTACTACTCCCGTCACCACTTCGGAGCTACTAGATCATCCTCAGTTTATTACTTTTTTTTTTTTTACTTTATGGAAGGGGAGAAGGGAACCATACTCGGACAGGTTTACAAGCTGTGTCAGAACTAACAAAGGAATCCGACTCAAGGTATACCAAGCCCTTAGGTGAAAAATTAAGTCAAGTTAAGGGTGAAGCCAGTAATAGGATCCTCTGAATACCTGAATTGATATGGGTGTCCTCAGTAGGTTGATCCGTGTTGGATTTTCTAATAGTCATAGATTGATCTTTCAGCTTCATCCCAATGGTTACTTAAGTTCCTGCAAGATATTGTTAACTTCTCCAAAATTCACTGTTTCTTACTTAAACTTGTTTTGACTCAATAAAACAATTTTTTTTGAAAAACGGACTGACTCTAAGAAAACAGAAAGATAAAAGTCAGTAGCTACCTCCCCCACACTTGAAACACACTGTCCCTAGTAGTGTTAAGCTAAGGGTTGGTAAAAATAAAGAAAATGTTAATGGATGTGTTGAGTTCTGTCTGATTTTTACATCTGTCGCTCATGCATCGATCGATACATAAATGTAACGACCGTTGCAAGGCGATTTGCGTGTTGTGACGATCGACACACATGACTGTGTCGATCGTTGCATTGCGACATCCGAGATGAATGTGTCTATCAAAACAAAACACCAAAAACTAATTATAAAGTGCTAATCACATCTTGAGTCTCTTTTGTAAATACTGGAACTTCTAGGGTAAAAGTGCAAATCTCCAAAATCTTCATTAACTCGCTGGCACGGGTTTGCGTCGACACAAATGATGCATCGATCGACACAAAGGTCACTCCGAGATAGTGCATTATGCTCCTTACGGCTTTAGCTCCAAAACTTGCCCGATAAGCTCCAATATCTCCCAAAGTTCTCCAAACGTGCATGTACCTAATAAATACCAGTAAAGACTCAAAAGACACTACAAAATACTCGAATATATACTTATATCATGGCTTAAAAGTAAAAACGATGATATATCAACTCCCATACACTTAGCCTTTGCTTGCCCTCAAGCAAAAAAGAAAAACCAAAATGTGGTGAAGAAGTTTGAAAACTTCAGAAACTCATTTCATCTTAGAAGTACCACACTCAGATTCCCCTTAGTAAGCCACATGAAAAAATGCACCTGTAGACATCAAGACCAACATATACTTCCCCCACACTTAGCAACTGTCCTGAGTAAACTCCACAATCACATTGAGAGCATTCAAATTCACCCTACTGACTTCTATAAGCTATTAAGTGCGGTCTCACCTATGGAGTAGCGATCAAAGGGAACATGGAATCTTACTCTGTTAGCACTTGACCACTATAATAGCGATCAAAGCTATTAAGTGCGGTCTCACTTTGGACACATTCCATGGATGCATAGGAGGTAATAGGGGTCTCTACCACTCCCGCGACCACTTTGGAGCTACAAGCTCATCCGCAGTTTATCTTTTTTTTTTACTTTAAGGAAGGGGAGAAGGGAACCATACATGGACAGGTTTACAAGCTGTCTCATAATTAACAGAGGAATCTGACTCAAAGTATACTAAGCCCTTAGGTGAGAAAAAGTAAGTCAAAATTAGGGATGAAGTCAGTGAAGGATCCTCAGAATACCTGAAGTAATATGTGTGTCCTCAGTAGGCTGGTCCGTGTTGGGTTTTCTAGCAGTCATAGATTCATCTGCAAACTCATTCTAATGGTCACTTAAGTTCCTGTAAGTGTGATGATCTCCTTAAAAATTCATTGTTTCTTACTCAACTGTTTTGACTCGATAAAAAAGACACAGCTGACTCTAAGAAAAGATAAAGAATAAGTCAGTACCACCTCCCCCCACACTTGAAACACACTGTCCCCAGTAGTGTCAAGCTTAGGATCGGTAAAAGAAAAAAATTGGACTGGGATATGTTAGGTTCTGTCGATTTTTACCTGTCTCGCAACTGCATCGATCGTTACACAGGGCTGCGATGGTCGATTAAGTGCGATTACGATATGAGTCGATCGACACACATGACCGTGTCGATCGTTGCAGTGTGATAGTCGTCATGAGTCGATCGACACACATGACCGTATCGATCGTTGCACTGTGAATTCAGTCGTACATTACAGCAGACATCAACTTATCTTGTGAGAAATATCAAAAATCAAACATGTAGCTGCAAACATCACAAACAAGGCAAAAATGAAAGCAACATATAGTCGTAGAACAAGATACATCACCCCCAAAGAAATAGTACTGACAAGACTCAAGAAAAATGAAAGAGAAAATTGAAAAGTACAGAACCGAGTGTCTTAGGAAACAGGAACTCAAATCATTCAGAATCACCGTCAATCCCAGCAAGAGGGTCATATCCACTGGACGTCACATGGGTAGGAGAGCGTCGATGTCTATGAACATGATTAGGCTGATGGACTTGTGGCTGTCTTCTGCAAGTGCAGCCACGCATCCATTCCCAAATGCCCTGCAATCGATCATTCACATGCTCCCGCCAACTACCCTCAGACATCTCACGAACGCTCATCGATGGAATTGGATATGGACCAATATCGACATGGACAGCAGCAAGCGCATGAGAAGAAGTCCTGGTGCAGAAAATGGTCCCGGTGCAGATGATGAAGAAGCACCCAAAGGGTTAACCGATGTAGGAACTCTACGCAGCAAGTTCCTGTCAGGCTCAAAGCGCAAAGCTGTCAAGGAATCAACTCTCGTAAGCGCAACAACATGAAGATTAATACACCACTCTTGTGAATCTCCATCACGAAAAACCCATAGATGTCCTTCCTTCATCCATGTGGTGTTCTTCAAGTGACTAAAATCCATCCACAGCCTCATGGTAATGCACTCTCTCCTAGCAGTGGGGATCCTGAAATGCTGGAAGATAGGAGTAAGTAAACTCCCTACTGTCTCAACCTTCTTTCTAGAGAAAGGCTTGGTCTTCAAATCACACAAGTGGTCAGCAAATACTGCTCCCAAATTCAGCTCAGGGGCTGGGTCTTGCAATGGTGTGTCTGCAAACAAATGACTCACTCCAGTATAAAGCAATTGCAGCTCCGGCTTCCTCTGCTTGTTCACCTCAGACTTGTAGAGTAAAATATATCCAAGAATGCGCCCAACATATCGCAGGGCTGGATGGCAAAACTGGATATGCTTTGATAAGCGTGAGTTATACACCTCGCAGCCAATGTGATCCCAGAAATACTGACAGCTCTCATTGTCCCAGTCACCAATCAGAGAGCATCGAGTAGGCGCATCACTAAAACCATATAATCTGCAAAGGTCCAAAATGCTGATCTGATACCTGAATCCATCACACATGAATGTAAATGTCCACTCTCGAGCTCTCTTGCGCATAGGATCAGTGTAATAGACTCTGCAGGTGGACAACAGCTGTCGCACCAATTATGGAAAAAGATCATAGCTCCTCATGGGCATAGTCCCTAGCCCTATCTGTCTCAAGACTCTAAGCACGTCATCAGTATTACCGTGCATCTGACAGGTCCGGTAGTCTGCAAATCGCATGTGCTTGATCTCCATACCGTGCCACGGGTTGTAAAACAGCGTATCATAATCATCCCAGGCCTCAGAGATAGCTCTATCAACACACGCATCGCTCTCAGTCACTGTCTTAGCATTCTATATCCATGCTATGGTCACAGGGATCTTGTCCCGCTCTGACTTAGGCCAAGGGGCCAGTACCGTGCCAGTAATGTCTGTGTAGGGTGCATGGGGTGGAGAAGAATGAACGAACCAATCAGCAGGAGGTTCATCAGCAACAAGTACATTTGTTTTCTTCCCCGGTGCCATATGCGATCAAAGACACAAAACAAACAAACTTGCAAATAAGCCATGGCTCGAAGATCAAGAAATGCAATCATATCAGTGCATATCATCTCATTCAACCACCATCAACAGCAAAACCAGTGGTAATTACATCAAATCTGTCCTACATTTGCCCCAAATCAGAGAATCGCAAGAGTTCTTCACCGAATCAAAGATTCTCTGAAAACTTGCGAAATCTGTCAATGCATGCACTAGGGTAACACGAAATCATCACTATCAACCTCAAATGAGCATCAATATACCATCAAATCATGAGAATCGTGACAAAATTCGGATTTTTACCTTAAGGGCCAAAAATAGAAACAAAGGATTCGGAACACATACCTCGAAATTGGTTGAAATGAGGACGAGAAATCAAGCAGAATAGACACTTGAATCGACAAAAACGAGTGAGAATCGATGGAGTTATGGGTTTGGGCGATTTTGGGTTTTTTCGGTGAGAAGGAAGAACATCTGAAATGAAGAAGGAAGAAGAAAGGCTCGGGTACTTACCTTGCGCGTGCGTGCGTCGATCGTCGCAAGTGTTGCAACGATCGTCGCAAATCGCGATTGGTCGAACCAATCGGATTTCCGGTTTTAGAACCTTACCTTTAATTTCTGATTGGACCGGGTGCGTCGATCGTCTCATAGGACCGCGACGATCAACACACATCGTATTTCCTTCCTCTACCGGTTTGATTTCATCCCGCGAGCTGAACCACAATTGAACCGGCTTGAACTGACTCGTCCATTGGTTTAATTTCTCCTTGCATCGATCGTTGCACAGGTCCGCAATGGTCGTCGCAATGCGATTTTATTTCTTCGTCTGATTTCCACCTGCATCGATCGTTGGACAGGACTACAACGATCGACGCAATGCAATTTTTCCAGTTTCCAAACTTCGTATCTGCAGACCAAAAACACACAAAAACGAAAAACCAAAGTAAAATCCTTACAAAAACACCAAAATGAGTATGTACAAATGAACCAGTGGGTTGCCTCCCACTCAGCGCTCTTTTAACGTCACTAGCTTGACTGTTCTGCGATCAGGCAGAGGGTGCATCATCCAAAGGCAGAATCTGACCTCTTGGAATCTCGGCCTTAGCCCAATAATGCTTCACCCTCTGTCCATTGACCGTGAACTCCTTACCTTCTGAGTTGATAAGCACTACAGCACCATATGGACGCACCTCCTTGATTGTGAAAGGACCAGACCACCTAGAACGTAGCTTACCTGAAAACAATTGCAAACATGAGTTATACAAAAGTACCTGATCATTAGGCTCAAATTGTCTGGAGACAATCTTCTTGTCATGATATGCCTTAGTCCTCTCCTTGCACAGCTTTGAGTTCTCATAAGCATGATGCCTAATCTCATCCAACTCATTCAGTTGCACCAATCTCCTCTCTGCTGCAGACTTAAGATCAAAGTTCATCTGCTTCACAGCCCATGCTGACTTATGCTCAAGCTCAACTGGAAGGTGGCAGGCTTTCCCATACAGAAGATGAAACGGAGTAGTCCCAAGTGGCATCTTGAACGCAGTCCTATAGGCCCATAATGCAACATCAAGCTTCCCAGACCAATCCTTCTTTGTCTTTCCAACTGTCTTCTCCAAGATCTCCTTGATCTGTCTGTTAGAGACCTCAACTTGTCCACTAGTCTGAGGATGAAAAGGAGCAGCAACTCGATGATGAACTCCATGGTTCTGTAGCAGCTTCTCAAAGACCTTATTGATGAAATGAGATCCTCCATCACTGATCATAATCCGAGGTACTCCAAATCTAGGGAACTTAAAAACCACCGAAGAGTCATTGTTTGGACTAGTTATTGCTTCCACCCACATAGACACAAAATCCACAACAACCAAAATGAACTTATTCCCAAAGGATGAGGGAAAAGGACACATGAAATCAATGCCCCATCAATCGAAAAACTCAACCTCAAGAATAAAATTCAGAGGCATCTCATGCTTCTTACTAATTTTCCCTCTCCTCTGACAAACATCGCACTGAGAGACAAAAGAATGAGCGTCTCTGAACATCGTAGGCCACCAGAACCTTAGACACAGTCTTGAAAGTTGCAAAGTGTCCAACATAATCTGATCCATGGCAGTGAAATAGTACATCTGGAACCTCTGATTCTGCAATGCATTGTTGGAATTTCTAGAAGTTCCTAATCTGATTAGGCAACCCTATTCTTATTCCGAGCCTAGGTTCTAGGGTTTAGTTATAATGAATTCAAGGAAAATCATGGATCTGCATTTACCTGGAGATTGGCAGCGGAAAGTGATCAGTAAACGAGATCCTTCAGCGATTCAATTGCCTCGCCTCTACTTCAGTCCACACGCACACAAGCAGGAATCCGCCGGGATGCTAGTACCGGGAATCGGATATGCATGGAGTTTATGTGTTTTGAGAAGTTTCTGTAAGTGACCAGTTATCAACCACCAGGTTAAAACTCGAGCCTAAAATCCTATATATAGGCTCGGAGTCGACCTAATTACCCAGTAATTAAACTGGGTTGATTTAAGTCATAAACCGAATCGTGTATCCAATACACGAACCCGTGTCGATCGATGCACCTAGTGTGTCGATCGACACAGTTCTCAAAAACACCAATTCAATGTGTATCCAATACACATCAAACTGATCATATACCAATGATCAATCCCATACAAGTACATCCAGCTTGCTTAGGTGTGTGACCCTGTAGGTCCAAATAATACTAGCAATGAGTAATTACTCATAAGTCATAAGAGGTCTCTAGCAAGACATTATGATCACCTAGTATTACATGGATTGTCCGATCTCGACAATACAACCATCTTTAGAGATAGTACAATGTGATTTCAGGACATAATCCCTTCAATCTCCCACTTGTACTGGAATCATCAATTCCTATATTCCCTTCATCTCTATATCTCGATATGGCATAAGGCAAGAAACTGTGTCATCCTTATTTAAAGCCATTATCATGTTCATCGAAATCCTGATCTATACTGATAAAACAAACGACTGACAATCACCTCGTTTGAGCACGGCCATGCATTTTCTCAGTATCAAATCTTCGATGGGCCCTGAGATATTTATCTCCCGTTATACAGGAGGGACAAATCCCATCTTGTTCCATCCCTGTTTTTACACATACTCCATGACACGCACAAGCAATGCCGTTATAGCCGCCATTTACGGAACGACGTTTGACAAGGTCAAAACGCACCAATTCATATGCTAGAAAGCATGATGAACTCAGGTCTAAGGACTATACTCTATAGTCGTAATGAGAACCTCCCATGACACTGATATAATTATCCTGTGGAGTTCTCATTAGCGGGTCAAGTCCAATCATATGTTTACCAACATATATCTATGTGACTGACTGTGATAATTATATAATTGACTCCATGAAACTTAGTCCAACAGTCACCTCACATATCTAGTCTCGCGTGGTTATTGGTGTCCCACTTCAACAACCTCGACTAGGGACAATCATAATTTATGTCATCTTTTACTTATAGGGTTTCATGATCAAGTCCTCAACTTGATGACCTATATGATGAACATAAATTACTTGGGACTATTATTTAATTATCCAATAATTAAATAATTCCGATGTCAGTTTGACTTACATAAACACTACCATAGCATGTCTATGTAAAGTTTACAACATAACTAACATTACTCCCACTAGAATCAAGATCATCTCTTCAGATATCTTATACCTACAACACTCAGAATAAATTCTGTGCTTAGGTTGTGGGATAGACTGCAGTGTTATTGCTTGAAACAATTTCAACAAACCACACCGCCATTCAGATAAAAGCACTATTCTACGGTCCACTGCTTGGAGCCTTTCCAACAGATAGCACCGCTATTCAGACAAAGATACATAACCAGGTGGGAACCGGTAATCGTCTTTGTCCGTCTAACTACTTTCAACTGGTTCGTCACTTTATCAGTTCGCCACGAATTCATCCTGAGTGTTTCTCAAACAATTGGGATGTTTCTGGTAACTGTTCAGTGACTATTACCAGAACATATTGGCATTTTCTCGTCATGCTTTATGCGTAAGCTTGCATCTAGACAAGCGCAAAACATGGCATTCATGATGGATTCTATTGCAGCAGCATTAGCAATCACATTCATTAATATTAGCTCAGCTAGTGTTCAAAACACTTCATCTTGCTAATATTGTTACTAGCTCAGCCAGTGTCCAAGACACTGCATCTCGCTTAGATTATTGCCATAAGACCTTTGGTATGAAGCCATTCTTGGAATTAAGCACATATGGACTGTCCAATACCTTATCATCATAATGATTTTGACATAATCCAATTTGCCTTTCTGATCCATTTCAATGGATCATTGTTCCAAGAACTTTTACGGCCTTCTCCCATGTCTATCATTCAAATTTGACTTCCGACCCAAATCTTGATAAGACTTTAGTGTCAGAACGTCGTTTATGAGATTAAGTATGTTACCTACATACAGTGTGAGAATTGCAATTACGCTCCCACTAGTCTTCTTGTAAACACATGGTCTCTTTTTCTTTCTGATTAAGTCAAAACTTTTGACTACTTTATCAGAACGTTGATTTCAACTCTAAGATGTTTGCTTCAATCCAAAAAATGGATCGGTGAAGCTAACATGCATACCCAGCCAATTTTCGGAGTTGGGGATCACCATCGCTTCTTTGAATTTCACATGCTCGTCACTTTTCAATGATCAACAGATCACGACAATTGGTTACGAGAAATCACTCTCGAGTTAGTGACGGATCCTTTCGGATCTGTGAATTTCAGGCTCCACAGGTGCAGATCCTACAGCACTTTGTAGATCTCACCGCTGCTCTTCCTTATCAGGTTGAGCAGCCTCTTGTGTTTATCGAATTTCTTCGATGCGTACTTTTACTCCCACTGTTTCTTTTGAAAGTATGATCTTTCTCAAAAGACACATTTCTGGACAAAAGTACTAAGCCTTGGTTTCCCTAGGACAACCAGCGAGGTAGAGCTTATCATATTTGGGTTCAAGTTTGTTTGTTGACTACTGTCTTACACAAACCTTGCAATCCCAATTAATCAGAAAAACAAATTTGGAAATCACCCAGTCCACATCCAATGTGGTGTTTTTCACTGATTCTGATAGAAACCTTTTCTGCGCAAAGACAGACATTTCAGGACGTATTCTTAAATCGTTATGGAAGATTCCTTTGACTCATCCTTAATTGGAGCATATCTAATAAGATCCGATCCATTCTGTTAGATGATCACCCAATTCTTGGCTTAAGTATTTTCCTCCGCGATTCAATCGAGGATCTTAATACTTCTGTCAAATTGGTTCTACACTTCATCTTGGAACTCCTCAAGGGATTCCTGCTTGTGTCTCATTGAATGATCACAGCCATGCTTTATTGAAGCCATCAATAAGGTAATGAAGTATAAAATATTTCCTTTTGCATGAATACTCGTTAGTTCGCATACATCAGTATGTGTAAGGGCCAACAAGCCTTTGGCCCGTTTCTTTTAGCTCTGCTAAAAGGGCCTTAGTCATTTGGTCCAGTGAATAGAATTCATATCTCAATTGATTAACAATCGAATGAGTCCAAAACTATGGAATCTTTGAATTCGCTTCACTCTATGTGGTTAAACGACTATGCCAAAGAAAAGTCGAGTTCAAGTTATCAGACTTAAACCTTTAGTATCTGTGTTATATTCTGTCTTTGTTGGATTAAGATATAAAACCCATTCCAAATGGGGTGCTACCATATTATATTTCATTAAGATCTAAAGAACAAAACTTGTCTTTTATCAAAATGAAAAACATTCAAATTCTTACAAGAAAATGAAAGACATCTCTGCACAAGGCAGATACATAGTAGCAATTACTTAATTTCTAAAACCAAGTATGAAAGGCTCCTACAAGTGAAGAATCTCTACGGCTCATGCAGCAACCATTGCTTCATACTAGACACGCAGTTCCACTTGTCCTTTCTTCAACATTCTACTGTCGCTTAGGTCCTGCATATTTCAAAATATCAGTACCATAACTAGTATCCAATACTAATGTAGAACTTGAATTAATAACACAATACCTGAAGAAGAAGTACCATACATCTCCTTCATCTCTTGTGAATCTTCCAAGAATTTAATGCAATCTCTCTTCCAATGCCCTGACTCATCACAGTAGAAGCACCTTTTAACACCGGATGGGCCTGACTTGGGCTTAAAAGATGACACAGGTTTATCCTGATTCCAAATCTGGACGGCCCTGTCTCTACCCTTGCCAGCACAAGATTTCTCAAATCTTTTGCCCTTTATGATGTCTTGCTCTACTGCTTTGAGCATGCCATGCAGCTCAGTCAACGTCTTCATCAAGCCTTTCTTAATATAGTTCTTAATGAACTTATCATAGCTTGACGGCAGTGACTGCAGAATGATGTCAGTGGCCAACTCTAAGCTGACAGGACATTCCAGTCTCCCCAGGTTATCAATGTAACCCATCAGTTTAATGACATGAGGACTTACTGGAGCATCCTCTGGTAGCTTGCACTCAGTTAGAGACTTCACCATCTGGAATCTCTCAACTCGTGCCAGATCCTGAAACTTCAGTTTCAGGCTGGTGATCATCTCTATTGGCGACTCCATGTTCTCGTATTGACCTTTCAAGTCCGAGTTCATGGTAGCCAACATCAGACCACGCACATCTACCACATCAGTATAATGCTTATTCCAAGCATTATATGTTGCATGCGAGCGATTGGTCCCAAGCCTTTCTGGAAGAGCCTTTTCAAGGACATAGTCCTTGCTCTCCTGCTTGAGAATGAATCTCAGATTCCGATACCAATCCAGGAAGTTGGATCCATTTAACTTGTCCTTCTCAAGGACGGATCGCAACGAGAAAGTAGTCATAGACATAAGCTGAAATCCAAGAAAAACAAAGATTTAGTTATGTATATGATGAGAAATCTTATTTTAATAAGAAAACTCGCATTATATTCAAATAATGTTTCCTCTACGAATATAATGATCCAAGATCCTTAGATTACTAAAATTCGAGTGGGCGACTCGCCGTTACTCAAAATTTAGTTATCTAGGTAAGCAAATCATTGCTAATTGTACCCAGTACAACTCTTGGTCGCAGATAAGACAAACTATGTCCAATCCACTCTGATGTCTCTGGGCCCAGAACTTCTGACAGCCCAGTCAAGTAAAACAATCTCTTTCTGTCTTGTGATCATTGACAGTCGCACTGCAAATCTGTCAGTGACCACCTGCCTTACTCATGTTGTAGTGGATACCAAGGACTCCAAGACTATCCAACAAACGACACAAGTCTTGACAGTAGACAAGATTGGGCAAGGCATCAAGGTTACTTGATATTTGGTTGAGGAAACTAAACCCAAAAGTTTAACAAATCAATCTCTTAGGTCATGTAATTGTTGATGTTTAGCACTGCATGTCCATCAACTCAACTACCTGCCTTACTCACGTAATTGTGGACACCAAGCTCTTGGCTAGACCATCACACAACGAAATGAGTCTTGACAGTTGACCACATTGAAGCTAATTTTTAATGAATATTTAAGTCTAGTTTGGTTTCTGCAAATTCAAGGTTCAACAACCAGAATTTCGAATACTGTGTCGATCGACGCAGACTCTGTCTGTCGATCGACACCACCAAACAAAACCGTACTTCAATAACCGGTTAATCCAATTAGCCCGGTTTATTGAACCGGTCATGTCGATCGACACAACCCATGTGTGACGGTCGACATAGACTTAAACCGAAGATAATTTTGATAACCGGTCCAATCTAATTGAATCGACTTATCAGATCAAACTGATCTTAATTATGCAAATCGGTTTATTCCAATTGAGATAACTAATTCAATCCAATTGAATCAATTCATCCAATTTAAACCGTTTAAACCAGTTTCAACTGATTGCGATAACCGGTCCAATTCAATTGAACCATATTATCCAATCAAACTGATTTAACCATGCGAGATAACCGGTTCAATCCAATTGAACCGATTTATCCTGTCGCACGGCCTGTGTCGATCGATGCACCCAGTGTATCGATCGACAAAATGCGATTTCTAGATCGAAACCATTCTCTGATTAGGCGAATTCGCGGTGCATCGATCGACACAAAATTGTGTCGATCGACGCTATGCGAAAACACAATCGCACTTGTATTTTCGCGCTGCATCGATCGATGCACCCAGTGCACCGATCGATGCTGTGCGAAAACCCTAAATCAGTTTTTTTTTTGCCGTTTCGCGCTGCATCGATCGATGCTGTGCGAAAACACAGTTCTTCGTTTTCGATATTAACAAATCCGAGATTCCAATTATCAAAACGAAAACTAGCTAGCATCAATTAAATTTAAACCATTCTAATCGAATTCCAGGCTACTGATTCATTCTATTAAAACCCTAAGGCTCTGATACCACTGTTGGAATTTCTAGAAGTTCCTAATCTGATTAGGCAACCCTATTCTTATTCCGAGCCTAGGATCTAGGGTTTAGTTATAATGAATTCAAGGAAAATCATGGATCTGCATTTACCTGGAGATTGGCAGCGGAAAGTGATCAGTAAACGAGATCCTTCAGCGATTCAATTGCCTCGCCTCTACTTCAGTCCACACGCACACAAGCAGGAATCCGCCGGGATGCTAGTACCGGGAATCGGATATGCAGGGAGTTTATGTGTTTTGAGAAGTTTCTGTAAGTGACCAGTTATCAACCACCAGGTTAAAACTCGAGCCTAAAATCCTATATATAGGCTCGGAGTCGACCTAATTACCCAGTAATTAAACTGGGTTGATTTAAGTCATAAACCGAATCGTGTATCCAATACACGAACCCGTGTCGATCGATGCACCTAGTGTCTCGATCGACACAGTTCTCAAAAACACCAATTCAATGTGTATCCAATACACATCAAACTGATCATATACCAATGATCAATCCCATACAAGTACATCCAGCTTGCTTAGGTGTGTGACCCTGTAGGTCCAAATAATACTAGCAATGAGTAATTACTCATAAGTCATAAGAGGTCTCTAGCAAGACATTATGATCACCTAGTATTACATGGATTGTTCGATCTCGACAATACAACCATCTTTAGAGATAGTACAATGTGATTTCAGGACATAATCCCTTCATGCATCTCCTGTAGATACCATCCAAACATGGCTTGTAGAGATAAGGATCATCCCAATAGTATCTCCTAAGCTATCTGAAGAAATTCGTCTTAGCATACCCCTTCAGCTCATCTGGTTCAGTCTCTGCAGCCAGGTAGTTCACAATATCAGAAAACCACATATGATTGGGTGTCGAAACAGCGTGAACATTGAAGTTGGGATGTCCAATCTGAACTGTTAAAGGTTCTGGGTTCATAGGCGCTTTGTGCCGATCGACGCACAGGTCCGCATCGATCGATTCAATCACGATACCTGCATCGATCTTTGCCGAGGTGGCATCGATCGACGCAGTGCGCATAATCCAACAGTTCTGCATCTTCCTGTTTAAATCCGTCATAAATACTGTCTCAACCATATTGACGTTCTCCTCAGAAAAGAAATCATCAATGGGGACGTCTTTTTCAACCATAATCCTTGACAGATGGTCAGCAACTCCGTTTCAACTCCCTTCTCGTCCCTCACTTCAATGTCAAACTCTTGAAGCAGCAGAATTCATATCAATAGTCTTGGCTTAGCATCTTTCTTCTGCATCAGATACTTTAGAGCTGAATGAGCAGTGTGCACAATTACCTTGGAACCAACAAGATAGGGGCGAAACTTCTCAAAGGCAAAGACAACAACCAACAACTCCTTCTCTGTAGTGGCATAGTTTCTCTGCGCATCATCTAGTGTCCTGCTGGCATAGTAAATAGCATGAAGCTTCTTGTCTTTCTTCTTCCCCAGAACAGCTCCTACAGCATAATCGCTTGCATCACACATAACCTCAAAAGGTAAATCCCAATCTGGTGGCTGTACTAAAGGAGCACTCACTAATGCTTGCTTGATCTGTTCAAATGTAGTCTGGCAATCTGCAATGAACTCAAATTTCTCATCCTTACACAACAAAATAATTAGTGGTCTAGCAATCATACTGAAATCTTTGATGAACCTCCTGTAGAACCCAACATGTCTAAGAAAGCTCCTCACAGACTTCACAGAATCAGTCACCTGAAGGCTGGTCATAACCTCAATCTTAGCGCGGTCTACTTCGATCCCTGCTTCAGATACTCTGTTCCCAAGAACAATGCCATCTCTGACCATGAAATGACACTTCTCCCAATTAAGAACCAAGTGCTTTTCCTCACATCTAGCTAGCACTTTTAACAGATTATCCAAGCACTCATGATAAGATGACTCGTAGACAGAAAAAGTCATCAATAAACACCTCCATAAAGTCCTCAATCATATCAGTAAAAATGGACATCATACATCTCTGGAAGGTGGATGGTACATTATAAAGGCCAAAGGCATCCTGCGGTATGCAAAAGTGCCATAGTGACAAGTAAAAGTAGTTTTCCCTTGATCCTCTGGATGGATGGAAATCCGAAAGAAGCCAGAGTACCCATCTAGGAAGCAATAGTAAGGGTGATTAGCTAACCTCTCCTGCATCTGATCGATAAAAGGTAAGGGGATATGATCTTTTCTGGTTGCAGCATTCAGTTTCCTGTAGTCAATACACATCCGATGCCGAGTTACAGTCCTTGTAGGAATCAACTCGTTCTTCTCATTCTTCACAACTGTGACACCTCCTTTCTTAGGTACGACATGAACTGGACTGACCCAATCACTGTACGAGATATGATAGATGATCCATGCATCCAGTAACTTCATAATCTCCTTCTTCACTACCTCCTTCAGATTAGGATTCAGCCTCCTCTGATGCTCAACAGATGTCTTAGTCTCATCCTGAAGGTGTATCCTATGCATGCACAACTCTGGAGAGATACCTGAAATGTCATCAAGAGAATAGCCAAGAGCTTTGCGATACTTGCGCAGCTTTCTTAGTAGTAAAGGGAGTTCTGCGTTGTTCAAATAAGCATTGACAATCACTGGATAAGTTGAATTTGGTACAAGAAACGCGTACCTTAGCCCAGATGGAAGTTGTTTGAGCTCAATTTTCGGGGCTTTTTCTTCTGCCCAGTCGCTCATGACCTGCATCGATCGATGCACGAGTGGTGTCGATCGATGCAGGGGCTCGTCAGACACATCCAGCTGCATCACTTGCTATGTAGAATCCATTAGCCTCGCATAGAAAATTGCAGGTTCGTCTTGCAGATGCTCTAGTTCCATTATAGAGCTTAGCAGAGCTCTTTCCATTGGATCCTCAACATGTGTATTATGGAAGAAATCCGCAGAAAAATCATTGAGAGTATCAACATAGAAGGTCTGTCCGTCGATGGTTGGTCTCGTCACCAGCTTGTCCATATCAAAACTCATCTTCACATCACCCACATTCAGAATTACCGTCCCTCTCTTGCAGTCAATCATCGCAGCAGCAGTAGCTAAGAATGGTCTTCCCAAAATCAGTGGATCCTTTGGTTCCTCTCCATACTGCAGAACCACAAAGTCAGTAGGAATCACACAGTTACCAATCTTGATAGGCACATTTTCCAGTAGTGTTTCAGGAATCCTAACAGCCCTGTCAGCTAGGACTAATGAGATCCTAGTAGGCATAAAGTGTGTCATCCCGAGCCTTTTAGAAACTGAGTAAGGCATAAGGTTCACACTAGAACCAAGGTCACATAGTGATCTCTCAAATTTGTCCTTGTAGATGACACAATCCAGCACAAAGCTTCCAGGATCTTTCAGTTTCTCAGGAATCCTATCTTGAATCACTGCACTACACATCTCTGTGATCATCATCACACTCTCCTTATCAGTCATGTTACCAGAAAGCCTGTCCTTAAGACTTCACAGGGGTAGTCTGCATAGAATCAACCAAAGGTACTTCAATTAACACCTTTTTAATGATCTCCTTGCATTTGGACAACTGCCTCTCATACTTCGTCTTCTGGGGTTATTAGGGAATAGAACCTTAGGCTTGTATATCCTCTCATCAGCCTTCTTCAGCTTCTCTGCATTTGAACTCTTGGGGATCGCTTTGTGTTGATCGACATCAGATGTGCATCGATGGATGCTAGGCGATTTCGTAACGACTTCTGCGTCGAGCTTTGGCTCATTTTACTCGTTCACGATCTGCGTCGATCGATGTTGGGTTGCGTCGGTCGATGCATTGCGAAACTCACAAATCTCTTCTTCCATTTCCTCTATCTCAACGATTTCCTCCAAACTTAGCTGCTTTTTCTGAGCAGGAACGACCTCTTTACGACTTCTCAACGTGATTGCATTGCACTGGTACTTAGGATTAGCATCAGTTCATCCCGGGAGAGATACATCTTGTCTCTTAGCAGACCCAACAGTTTGTGCAACTTGAACATCCAACTTCTTCACATGAGTGCTCATGACATCTATCTTCGCATTGAGATCCAAGTACATATCATCTATTTTCCATTAAAGTCTATTGTATTCTTCTTCTGTCCTTCCAGAAGCTGCTCCAACAGTCCCATCGTCTTATCATTCTGCTCATTTTGAGGAGGTCAGGCTGATATGATGAAGATCCATAGTTCTTAGTGAAGCTCTTAGTGTTGTTTCCTGGGCTACTAGTACTCTGATAAGGCTTCTGGTACTGAAGCTTAGGAGTGAAACCAGGAAAGTTTTGATTACCCGTGAAGGTACCTCTCTGTCCCATTCCATTGTAGCCACCTCTGCCTTGCTGATTTCCAAATCTGTTTTCCTGAAAACCAGTCCCACCAACATAGTTCACATCCTCTTCTTCGCAGCTTTCATCAGCCTCAAATTCTTCAACATCATGAGAAAAGTGAACACTCTTCTTCCCAATCAGAAGACTATGAACAGAGCCAATCTTGTTCTTCATCTCAGCTATATGTGAACTATCAGCTTTGCCACCAGACTTCTTCCTCTCCATATCAGCATTTTAGACACTATTACTAGTGACCAAGTTCTCAATCAGCTCCTTTGCTTCCTCTGGAGACGTAGTGTTTAAGTTCCCATTACTTGCAGCATCTAGGGCCATCTGGTACCACAAATAACCTCCTCTGAAGAAAATACCCAACAACTGAACCTCAAAGAAACAATGATGAGGGCAATCTCTCTGGTACATCCTGAATCTCACCCAAGCTGCCTTCAAAGGCTCTGTAGATCCCTGCTTAAAGGTCAAGAGATCTTGTCTAAGCTGATCGGATCTAGCATCATCATAGAAATGTTGCAGAAACTTCTTTTCACTGCATCCCAAGTAGTCAGAGTCCCAGGTGAAATCTGCTTTAGCCAGTTTTCAGCTTCTCCTCCAAGAGAGTGAGGAAAAAGCTTGCAGTGTAAGTAGTCATAGCTCACTCCATTATGCTTTATCCCAATGACTAAAGACTCAAAGTATATCCATTATCAGTCAGGATCAAATTAAGCACCGTTCTAGAACTCAAACACAGATATAGAACTAACCAACTTTCGTTGCGAGAATTCACTAAGTTTAAACCCTAGAAACCCAAATTTCTTTGCAATTCCTAACAGATTAAACTCCTTAAGTGCAGGTTCGATTTGTTCACAATTCAATTAAACCAAATTTCTTTGCAGATAATTAAATTGCTAAAACTAAATAGATCAGATTCTAAATCACACTTTCGTGTCAGTTTATAAACCTAAAGTCTAGATTCTAAGTGATCAAATTAGAAACCAGTATTAAGCACAATTCAGGTTGAAGAACTAATCAAGTTATGAATCCTTAACTGATAAATTAATCTATCAAGTCATGAAATCTCTAATGAGAATCCCTAAACTTAACTATGAATCTACTCATACATGATTAATGAAACATAAATCAATGAATAAATAAATTGCATATATAAAAGAGTAGAGAAAGAAAAGGGGTTCAAAATCTTCTCCAAAAGCAAAAGCAATACAAGGTAAGATCAGCCCAAAGCTCTCAACTCTCTCTAGCTAAAATTATGAATGTGTCTACAAAACAAAACATCAAAAACATAATTATAAAGTGCTAATCACGTCTTGGGTCTCTTTTGTAAATACTGGAACTTCTGGGGCAAAAGTGAAAATCTCCAAAATCTTCATTAACTCACTGGCACGGGTTTGCGTTGATCGACGCCAATGATGCATCGATCGACACAAAGGTCGCTCTGAGATAGTGCATTCTCCTCCTTACGGCTTTAGCTCCAAAACTTGCCCGATAAGAAGTTCTCCAAACGTGCATGTACCTAATAAACACCTGTAAAGACTCGAAAGACACTACAAAAAACTCGAATATATACTTATATCATGGCTTAAAACAGGTAAAAACCATGATATATCAGATTGCAAGGCTGTCGATGAATTGGTGATATCATTCTTCAAGGAAAAAGATCCGGCAACAACTGCTACATGTGGGAGAACAACTCTAAATGTCTCAGTGCGAGATGTCTCAGTGAAAAAGATGATATCCACTTATGGCACCAACACCTGGGTCACATGAATGAGAGAAACCTGACCACTCTAGTTAAGAATGAGATAGTTTGAGGGATACCTCAACTCAAGGAGGAGAGCAAGATGGTATGTGGGGCATGCAACAAAGGCAAGCAGGTCAAAATTCAGCATAAGAAAGTGCCATATGTTCAGACAAAACACAAATTAGATCTAGTTCACATGGACTTTATGGGACCAACGCAAGTTGAAAGTGTGGCAGGCAAACGATACGTGTTTGTCCTAGTAGATGACTTCATAAGGTACACATGGGTAAGGTTTATTCGGGATAAGTCAGATACAACTGACAGCTTTCGTATCTGGGCACTTCAGCTGATAAATAAAGAAGGCGGAATTAAGAAGATCATAAGTGATCATGGCGGAGAATTTCAAAATGAAACCATGAAAGTATTCTGTGAAGATCATGGAATAGCTCATCAGTTTTTAGCACCAAGAACTCCTCAACAAAATGGAGTAGTAGAGATAAAGAATCGGACTCTCCAGGAAATGGCCAGAGCCATGATTCACGGCAATGATGTACCACTGAAGTTCTGGGCTGAAGCAATCAATACAGCATGCTACATCAACAACCGGGTGTATGTAAGGAGAGGAACAACCAAGACTCCATACGATATGTGGGAAGGAAAGACTTCAAATCTGAGCTACTTCCATACCTTTGGAGGGAAGTGCTATATTCTAAATGACAAAGATCATCTTGGAAAGTTTGATTCACGGAGTGATGACGGTATTTTCTTGGTTTACTCCGGGACTAGTACAACCTTCAGAGTGTATAACAAAAGATCACGAATGATTGTTAAATCAATCATTGTTGTTTTTGATGACTTGTTCCAAATGAAGATTCCTGATAACTCCTCAGACAATGAATCAGAATAGGGAGAGCAGCACAAGAACACAGATGAAGGTACATAGGAGCAAGAAGAAAACTCAGAAATAACTTAGTATGACGAAGCAAATTCCCTTGTGAAAGTCAAACCAAGCAGAACTCAGAAGAATCATCCCATATCAGAAGTTTTAGGGGATGTGAATGACGAGCGAATGACCAGGAAAGTCAATCTAAACTTTAGATAAATGGTGCAATTTGCATGTTTTGTCTCAGTCATAGAACCTAAGAAACATATTCAAGCCTTGGACGATGACTTATGGATTGAGGCAATGGGACATGAGCTAGAGAAGTTTGTGCGCAATGATGTGTGGGAACTTGTACCACACCATAAAGTAGTAAACATTGTAGGAACTAAATGAGGTTTTAAAAACAAGATTGATGAGAATGGGGTGCTAGTTAGGAATAAAGCCCGACTTGTGGCTCAGGGATACTCTCAGATTAAAGGAGTTGACTTTGAGGAAACCTTTGCTCCTGTCGCACAACTTGAGTCAATCAGACTACTCCTTGGAATGGTGTGCATCATGAACTTCACCGTATATCAAATGGATGTGAAGAGTGACTTTTTGAATGGTTTTCTTCAAGAGGAATTACATGTAGAACAACCAAAAAGATTTGAGGATGCAAACAATCATGAATATGTGCACAAACTGAAGAAAGCTATGTACGGTCTGAAGCAAGCTCCTAGGGCTTGGTATGAACGACTCACTAGTTTTCTTCTTGAAAAAGGGTACACAAGAGGAAGTGTGGACAAAACTCTTTTTGTTCTGGAATAAAAGAATGAGATTACCATAGTCCATATTTATGTGGATGACCTAATCTTTGGCGGCACTTATCAAAGATTAGTTGATACATTTGTGAAAGACATGACTCAAGAATTTGAAATGAGTATGGAAGGAGAATTGAAGTACTTTCTGGGTTTGCAAGTTAGCCAAAACAGTGATGGAGTGTTCATATCCCAAAGCACATACGCTAAGAAACTGTTGACCCGATTCAAACTGGATCAATGCAAGGAGGCTAGAATACTAATGAGTACCACAACCAA
Source organism: Orychophragmus violaceus (assembly GCA_030180135.1). NCBI lineage: Eukaryota > Viridiplantae > Streptophyta > Magnoliopsida > Brassicales > Brassicaceae > Orychophragmus > Orychophragmus violaceus. The sequence goes on along the minus strand of CM058240.1, from coordinate 80,560,617 downwards.
GCTATCAATAGATGAGGATGGAACATAAGTGGATGTCAAGTTGTAATGAGGAATGATCGAAAGCTTATGTTATCTAACAGCCAGTAGACCGGATATATGCCTAAGTGTGGGGATATGTGCAAGGTATCAAGCTAAACCGAAAAAATCACATCTTGAGGCAGTTAAGAGGATCATAAAGTATGTCAAAGGAACAATCAATCTAGGGATTTGGTACTCAAAAGGGTCCAATAAACACCTGGTTGGTTATTGCGATGCTGATTGGACAGGAAGTCTAGATGACAGAAAGAGCACTAGTGGAGGATGCTTCTTTTTGGGGAATAATTTGATTGCTTGGATGAGAAAGAAGCAGAACTCTGTGTCACTCTCTATGGTGAAGCTGAATATATTGTGATGGGAATTTGTTGTGCTCAGCTTATCTGGATGAAACAAATGTCAGCTGACTATGGATCGATTCAGGACCACTCCTAGTTCACTGTGATAATAAGAGCACTATAAGCATCTCAAAGAATCATGTTCAACATTCTCGGACAAAGCATATTGACATAAGACACCATTTCATTTGAGAGCTAGTGGAGGAAAACATGTAGTGGTTGAATACATAGTTACTGATTTGCAACTGGTTGATTTCTTTACAAAACCTCTTGATTTTAACCAAACTATTACTCTAAGAAAATCAATCGGTGTTTGTGAGATGTAAAAATCTACAGAGCTGGTACATGCATTGACTCATGGAGTACATCAAGTTCTGATTTAGTTTGGAGTCAGGAAATCTAGTGAAAAGAGCTGCATATTGTACCGTCTTGTCTCATGTACAGTACATGTTTCTCGAGTGAAATCCAAAAGCCAGACAAAAAGAAAAAAGATGGTGATAATAGCTCAGTCACTGACTGAAAAAAAAAAAAAAATTCCAATAATAGCTCAGTCACTGACTCAAAAAAAAAAAAAAAGATGGTGATCTCACTCGAAGGATAAGGGATGAAAACTGAATTGAGACAGGATAAAGGCATGAGAGTGTGAAAGCTAGCCATTGGGAAAATGATGGCCAAATGGAAGAATCATATGAGCAAGGTGTAAAGACTGAGTCATGTGAAGTGTCAGTCTCTGACACACACAGCACTGATGTGTGGATTCAATTTGAGGAAGGTATTTTTGTTACATCTACTAAATGGCAAATGCTTCAGTAAATATGTAGTAAATTCACTGTGGTTGTTTCCCATTGATTGAGAACATTATGTGGCTGATCGAATGTAATTCTAGATATATGTGTTATATAGTCTGACCAAATCACGTGAGTGATACAGTGAAGAGGAAAAAGTTGTTTGATTCGGTTCGGAGTTGGTTTAACACAAAACAAAATATGAGATTCGAGAGCACATAAGAGGAAAAGAAGATTTGAATTCTAAAAATTCAAAATCTTTGGAAAATCTATTCCCCAATCAAATCGCATGCAAAAGGAAAGAAAATCTCTGACACAGATTCTGCCTCAGCTTTTAAACGAAGGAAAAGGTAAAAAGAAAAATCATTTATCTCCCAAAACAGAACTCCGACGAAACAGTGTTCTCTCTCCGTTCAAACTCCTCCTCGTTCAATCTTCAAAAAATCGCTATGGTGCACGCAACCAAAAGAGGCAAAGTGGATTCAAGCTCGACTCAACGACAAGCTCAAGCACCACAAGAACAGAAACCGCCTCAGCTGATTGATGACTCGAGCTCCGAGGAAGAGGTACCACCACCCAGAAACCCTAATCGCATATCTGATCAAATTATGGGTGAGAATCAACAGACTAGCACGAACTCATTTGCTATGGCCCAAGAGGTGGAAGTAACATATCCGGTGGAAGTTGATCTCTTAAAGGAGAAATGGGAAGATGAAGCCAAGTCAGGGCGTATCTTAGAACCATAGCCAGAAAATCCTCAGCTCAAGCTTCCCTTTGATCCTTATACAGAGGAGATCCATCCGCAAGAGTCACCGAAGGATGGTGACAAGGAAGCTGAGTCAGCTCATTTAGAAGGCAAGGTTGTAAAGGGCGTGTCTGAGGAGATATATGAATAGGAACAAGAAGCTGTCGATGGCCTGGCATCCCTGCTCTCATAAAATAACCTTCTGGTTGTATTTCTTGCTGATCCAGTGTATAAAGATCAACTTGATACTGATCTCCCTCAGCAAAACACCGAAAACATGCAATGTGAGTTAGTTGAAGTTCCAAAAAAAGAGGAAAGCCATGAAAAAGTTGGAAATATGCACGGTCAGAAAAAAGCCTCGTACTGATAAAATGGAAGAGACCAAATCTGTTCCAAAGAAGAAGAACAAAACTGGTCCGTCTACTTCAACTGGTGCATCAGTTCAGACCAAAAAGGTGTTTGTGTCCAAGCGCTTTCCATCCAGAGAGGTTAAATCCAGGTATGCTTTGTTTAAGGATCGCGAAATCTTAGCTGAAGGGATTGTTAACTTTGATGAAACGGATAAGTGGGGAGGACTGATAAACATAGGGATGCTGAGGAGCTTTTTTGATGGTTTAATTGGATATGTCCTTGAAATTGTAAACGAATTCTACACCAACTTGCATGAACTGAGCTCTGTTGTCTCTGATAAAGGAATGCGAGTCTTTCTGCGCAAGCAAATGTATGAGTTCTCTCCTACTCAAATCAATGCATGTTTGGACTTAGAACTTCTGAGCAGTGCTGAGGTCAAAGCTGGTGCAAGCATTGATGCAGTCTCACCCGATACTCTCTCCAAGTACTTAACTGATGGAAAAAATAAGACTTGGTCAGGAATGAAATCTGCAGATCTTTCTCCAAAGTATGCAGATTTGACGGTTCTCGCAGCTACAAACTGGTTCCCCTCTACTCACAAGAATCACATCTCAGAAGGTAGAGCAAGGTTGATATACAAGATAGCTCATGGAATTCGGACTGGCTTTGGGAAGATGGTCTACAAGCAGGTGATGAGTCTCACTACTGATAAGCAGAGTTATCGTCGTTGGTTGATCTTTCCAAAGATCATATCAGTTGTTATGGAAATGCAGCATCCACCTCGCACATTTTATGGTGAAGAACTTATTGGGCCTGTCTTATACAAGAAGGATCTGAGAAGTGGAGAAGCATTTCTTAAGAGAGAAGCTGGGAGAAAGAGACAGGAAATTTCATCTTGCAAGCGTAAAGTTTCCTCAGCCACTCATTCAGCCGGTCGATCTAAGGCTTATGTATCTACTGAAGAAGAACATGTGGAGATTTTTCAACTTGGTACAATCAGGATGCCAGTTAAGGCTTCCATAGATCAGCTATCAGTTCAGACAACGCTTCAAGACATAGCCGAGGGACTTCAGAACCTGACTGACGTCGTATTCCATCTTCGTGATAGGATTCAAGGTAAGTTATCAACTCCTCTTCTCTATTTCTTACACTAACATCAATGTTTTTAACTTGTGTGCTCTCAAGCAGGGAAGAAACAAAGGTGGGTGAAGAGTCGGATCAAGAAGAAGAGTCTCCTGATGGAGATGATGACTCTGATGAGATGACCTCGAGTGATGTTTGAGTGTCTTGTAGGGCTTGTTTTGTGGGAGGAGTGATAGAATTCTTGGGGAGTAGGAATTTTTTTTGGGTTAAGAACTTGTTCCTTTTGGTTTCCTCTCCGTTTGATGTTGAACTCATGTTTTGCTTCTAATGGATTTTATTCTATGATGTTTATTGCTTGATGAGTCTCATGATAAACAGAACTCTTGTGCTTCGGCTATATGCGTGTGTAAGCTCATTGAAGTATAGGTACTTGAGAAGCACACAAAGCTAAAAAGGGGAAGATTGAAGATGCAGCACACTGAAGGATGAGCTACGACAGCCGCTGAATCAATCAGTAGGTACAATGACGTCTGAATCAACGACATATATTAGATAGATCATGAGCTGGACTTGAATAATATGGAAACTAAGGATGCCAGTGGCTGACTAGGACGAAGTCAAAGGAGGATAGCAGAGTTCAATTGAGAGCGTTTAGGAAAATAGGCATTATCCTAAACAAATATTAATCAAAATATTCCTAAGGATAGTGAGGAAAGTTGTAAGATGATCTATGAAGTATAAATAGGTCATCTAGGGCATTTGTGCATGGTGCAACTTTAGAGAGAGAGAGATTGCTTTTAACAAGGGTTTGTGTATTCTTAGAAAAGTAGCAAGCTTGGGTGATGGTAAATTTAGGAGCTTTGAGATCATTGTCAGATCGAAAAGCAAGAAAGAGACAAGGCTGTTAAGGTGAAACAATTGTTTGCTTTGCAATGAAATATATTTGGAAAAGAACATCCGTGTGTCACATTTTGTATTACATTTTCTTGCATTTTCAATGTAACCCTAATCGCTGCCGTATCCATTTTCCCAAAGCGGAATATAATAAACTTTATTTGTTTTTGTTTTCCCGGTGTAACTTTTACTTTATATTTTTTCTCGCCAGAATTTTTAATCAAAATTTTCTAACTCCTTTGTTTAAGTTTTTTTCTGATCTATATGTTTGTAGTTCCAGCTCTGTCAAATATCAACTTACGGCGTATAAAGTATTTAACCGTCGTGTGTTTTCGTTTTTCTTTGTTCATTGAGGAGATTTAGTTAGCTACTTGTAGTCAATTACATATAGATATAGTCAACTACGTATATTCACTTATTACTACATTAAGATATAGTCAACTACGTATATCCACTTATTGGGAAATGGCATACACGGATTTACAAAAGATTAGCGTTCTTATCCCAAACATTTTTCTCCGAGTTGCTACCCACGATGCTAAGGATGCTTGTAGACTAGGATGCGTTTCAAAGCTGCTGAACCGAGCATTTCGTGAACCCACAGTTCTTCGTACTCTTGATCTTGCTGCATATGTCTCTGACCCAAAGATCATAGATCGATGTCCAGACTTCTTCAACTCTGCATTTGAAGCCGACAACAATAAGGTTTTATACATCTACAGTCTTAGGAAGTTGGTTCAAAAAAGCGATCTTGAACTTGCTCTACTCATTCTAAACAAAGCATCGAAAGCAGGTTTTGACAAAGCCATTTTTATGGTAACTATAATTACCATTTCTTTTGGCTAAAACGACATTGGCGTCGAGATAATAGACCACGTATCCCGTCCTGGAGGCACGTATGTGGTACATGCGAGATATTTCTGAACAGATCTATGACACCATAACACAGTTATAGATTCTTGATGTTCTCGTCTATTTCCCTCATGTTCTCTCTGATATCCCAAGATGTGCATTAAAGCCCCCTGAATTCGGATGTGAGGAATGCTACATATTCAATCGCTACTAAATGCTCTCGTTTGTCTGCCGTGAAACCAATTTACCCTAAATCAATTCATTTGGCTAAACTATGTACTCTGATTTTTTTCCGACTGTGTACTCTGTTGAAAGACTAGTTTATGTTCTAATTTAATGCTACTTTTCTAATAAGATAACGATAACGTTACACTCTTTTTTGAAATTTAATAAGTAGTTTAATCCCTTTAATCTATAATTAATCAAGCAAATTAATGAAAACCTCACGGCTCCCGATGAAATGGGAACTTAAATCCCTAGAAGTTATGATTAACCTACCCTCTATACCGTCATTACCTTTCCGCTCAACCTTTTCACCTTTTCATTTCATCTTTCTTCTTCCTTCTCACTCCTCTGTCTTTATCAAACAGATTTCCTTCTTCCCGCCAAACCCCCATTCTCAATCTCTCCTCCCTCCTATTTCCTCAAATCGATCTCCTTTTTCCGCCTTGTTCGCATTCAAGAATCTTACTACTTTTTCCACCTTGTACGCATTTGGAACATCAACTCACTCCACCAAGTCCACCGCTTCTTATTTCCATGTAAGATTCGGCCGTCCACCACTCTTTTTCTTAAACTTTTCATTTAAATTAATTTCAATTTGTTACCGCTTTTATTATGAGTTTTGACTTCATTAGCCGTTAAGACTCAAATTTCAAAGAATAATAGTCTGATACCTATTTCGCCTAAATAATTCACTAGCTGTTGCATGTTGCCCAAATTTATGTTCTTAGAATTTTTTAAAGGTTTTTGTTATTATCGGCCAGATATGTATTTATTTTCTTTAATGTCACATACACTCTTTCTCCGTTTCTACCTTGTTAAAAATTTATACCCATCCTTCACAATCTCATATGTATGTATTTGCAATCAATATAGTCACATATATAGTTTAATTTTATAGTTGACTACTTCATGCATCTGTTTTTAAAGATCTTCTTTTTTCGACGGGTACCATGGAAGATAATATGTTGCCCCGTCGTATTTTCAAGTTAGGCAAAGATCCCGTTGACAAGAAAGCGAACACTTACTTTCAACTCATATTCATTGATGTTATTTCCAGCACACTTGAAGACGACCACATGGAAAAGCTCGGGGAATCCCAATTCGGCAAACTTATTGAAGTAGGCAACAAGATATCGTCTTCTGTTAGATTCCTCCACTACTTGATTTCTAGGCAGCTTACAGTCGCTAAACTGTTAGAGATCTGGTGTTTGTTTGCTGGTAACATATCCGTTTATCACTAAGGGAGTTCACCATTGTCACCGGTCTTGATTGCTCAAAATTACCAGAATTTGAAGACATTGACGATAATGAGTTATCGGAGTATCACGAAGAAATTTTCGGAACTACTATAAATCCAACGCAAACCTGGATTCAGAATACACTTACGTGGAAGCCATACAAGGACAAAGACATCCGTCTTAGGTTAGTTTTCCTACTGCTTATCGACGGTGTGTTATGTCCCACTTCAAAGTATGCAAAGATAAATGTCGAACACATTATGATGGTGAAAGATGTCGACAGCTTCCTAGCTTATCCTTTGGGCCGAAAATCATTCGAGATAACAATAAAAGGCATAAGAAGCTGATCTTCTAAAATGAAAAAATATTTGCCAACCAACATGTGCTTTTCATGGTTTTGCACATGCTTTGCAAATGGCTGTTCTTTCTACTGCTCCATCTATCTTATCAAAAGACACTGATGTTAAAGGGAAGGGGATTGTTGTTGAATACGAGGCACCAAATCCAGTTAGCCATAATGGTGGTAAAAAAATCAATCAATATAAACATGGGTTACATCAAGATGCTAAGTCAAAAACACAAGGTAATTTTAAACTTTTGTGAATTTAATAGTTCACTACATATTTCATGAAATATTTGACTATCTCCCAAGTTAAAATTAAAGCGTTATATTAGAAGGCGAGGACAACGTTTTCGACGAATAAGAGATGAGCTGGTCAGATGAGGAAGATGATCCACTTGTAGACAATCTACTCGAAGCGATAGACCACGGTGATATATTTACAAGGAAATCATGGGTCGGTGGTGAAGAAGCGTCTGCTTATTTGAAACTAAACAAGACACATACCTTAGCGGAAACATCTTCATTTACCGGAGTTGATATTAACAAATTACTAGCTTATGTTGTATCTTAATTCTATAAGCAGGTTACAGATCATAAAGGTCCCCTAATGAAGGAAATATCCTCCTTTACGAAGGAAGTTTCATTACTACACTCGTCGGTGGACACCAAGATTACTATCATAGCTGAGGAGGTTACTGAACTTCTGAGGGCAAGAATGGCCAAAGTAAACAATCCCATCCATCCTAACGACATAATTTTAGATGAAGATACCGATAATAAGGAGGATGACGGAAACAATGATGGTACAGATTATGCTGACAAAAACGATGATTCTGAAGACGGAGCTAATGGTGATACTGAGGCTGACAGAGGACAACACTACACGTAATGATGATAACAATTATGAGGATGAACGATCACCAGATAACATCATATCAAACGTGTTGGATTCTATTAAAAATGACGAGGCGATGGATTTGGAGACAACGTAACGCTAAAGGTAACATTCATAAAATTTGTAGTTAACTATTTTTTTAGACTATTTAGTTAGATTTTATATAAACATATCTTTTCTCAAGAAAAGGATGATGATCCAACTCTCAATGAAACAACAAACTTAATGGAGCCAACTGAGATGAATCTTGGAAACGAGATCCCCACTGATGATGCCATGAAGTCAACCACTTTAATGGTGAAGGATGCCGCAACAGAGGCAAGTTTCAATATATCAGTTAACTATTTACATTAAACTGGTTATGTTTACGTATTTACATATTTGATATAAATAACAAGTTGTACTCAAGCCTCATACTCTGCCTACAGTCCTAGATAATGATCCGCCAGAAAGATCAGGACATCATGTTCAGCCCAGCATAACTATGTCAGACTACATCACTGAAGCCAAACGTCTCCAAAAGGATCCGGTCCCCAAAAAAGCGGATGAGGTAGATCAGTACTTCAACCCCCCCCCCCCCACTTCAGATGAAAGATTTTTACTGGAATCCTCCCTCCAATAAAGCCGGTTAGTAAATCTTCGGAAATTGTTGTTGTTCTTATTTTGTTCTATTTTTGTCTAGGATTTTTTGGAAAATGGCCGAGCTTAATGTTTTCAGTGGTCAACATCCAAGAGATTGTTTGTCTCACATCGAATGTTATTTCATATCGTATAAGTGTTCTTAAACATTATAGTCCAACTATCTCTCTGTATAATTAGTCATCTACTTTACTTAACTATTTTCTCGGCAGTCTATGGATGCTCTTGTCAATTTATTCCAGCTGGGCTTGACAACTTAAGAAAAGCAATATGATTTCCTAGAGTCAAGGTTCATAACTTCTATTTCAAAGGCCAAATCAAATAAAAGGCCATTATACATTCCCAAAGGTTCTAACGAGTATGTAAAATCGAGGAGGTCATGGTGCCGCGAAATCCAAATGCTCTACACCCCTTTCATGCTTGTTGAAATCCACTCGGCAGGTCTCTGCATCAGTTTGGATGCTCATGAGATCACCGTGCTCAATAGCAACAACTCCATCACGGAATATCAGATCAAATAATTCATTTCACCGCTTACACAGGCCTACCCCATTTCATACGGAAGGTCGCTTATAACAATGAGATGAAGAGGGACACACTGCAGCCATTCAACATTCTTGTTAGCCATCTCCACCCATTCTCTAACAGTGTTCCAGGTATGTTTATATATAGTCAGCCACTTTAATAGTAATATTCAGTTATTTAGACAATTGCTTATTAGTATACATAACACGTTTTTATCTTTTAATTACAGCCAACAATGGTCTTTTGTCAATAATGCTTCTTGACCCGCACTCATCCAACCGCCTTGCAATCTCCCAATTTATTACAAAATATCGTTTGTGATACATCAATGAAGTATGCTTATGCTCTGCTTCGAGAGATTGATCAACCTAAACCAATCTCCGACACCCCATCCCGCAGAACCATCAACCAATTATGTTTGGAGATCCAAAAATTCCATCTCGGATTGTCGTATTTGTACTTTTAAGTTATATTTTTGTATTTTTTTTTTAATTTTTGAACAGTATCTTTGTTATCCTATTATATGTTGAACTATCATCTTCCGTTTATTAATGACTTTGTTATCCTATTATCTGTCTTTTTCGTTAATTTATCAAATTTAAGACTGCTAGTTATTTCCCTTTTATTGTTTTCAATATTTTTATGTTTCGATCTTAATTAACAAGTTTATTCAATCTACATAGTCGATTATGGTAAATAAAATACTTAGATAACAACATTCTACTATTAAATGTTGATTTTAATTAACATTTATAAGAGGTATAAATCATATAAAGCATTAGATATGTAAATAGAGAAGAAAGTCTTATAAATCTCAAGCATAAGATGTTTACAAGAAGGTCTTGTAAATAGAGAAGAAGGTCTTGTAAATGTCTATTTTATGTCGATTATAAAATACCTCTTATAAATCTCATTCATAAGAGGTATGAATCATCTGTTTAGACATGTAAATAGAGAAGAAGGTCTTCATCTGATTAATCAAGCGTCAAATAAAGGCTATGATTTGGCGATATATGCAAACACTTGTCTTAGAAAAATCCTTCATCCTGCAGAGCAATTTAGTGCCAAACTACTAAGAGACCTTGTGTATAAAACCTAGAAGAAGATGTCAAAGAACATCATTTCACCATGGGGGAATTATCAAATTCCACAATGGTTGATGGAAATGAAAGCCCTTAGAGAAGTGCCAAGCATTAAGGAATGCAATTGTATTCCTAATTGTCCATGGTATTTACATTTCAAAAGGCTTGGAGCTTGTGACAAGTGTTTCTGGAAGGAGGAAGCATGGAGCTTTGTAGACAAGTTCACTAATTTCTTTGCGTAATCAATATAATGATATTTTTGTTTAGTCCATTTACATAGCCTACTATGTCTAGTCGATATTAAAAATGTAAACTCTCTTTAACATATGAGATTGTGTTGTTACATCTATATTTTTATTTTTAAGTTAATATAAAAAAATTCTTAGTCATCAATCCCATTCAGTTATGATGGTGTGTTGCCACATCGACTTTTATGATCCTTTTACTTTCTCGTAAATAGATGAGTATGAAAAGATGAGTATGTAAACAATTTCATATATAAGACTGTCTTGTTACATCAATTGTTTAGTCTATATTTTTTCTTAGTTATCTACCACAGTAAATTATGATGTTGTGTTGTTACATCAACTCTTTGATTGACTTTTAATTTCTCGTAAATAGATGAATATGAATACACAAGCATTCGTATTGACTATTGAAGCTTTTTCTAACACATTTAGTAGAATAGGGTCCACACTATAACAGTCAAAACTTTTTTTAACCCATAATCTAACTCCATTAGCCTCAATTTTTTCTTCCCTCATTTCGGATCTAAGAGCAATCTCTGCAAGTCAGTTTTTATTTTTGTAGCTTTTGCTTCGTTTTTGTCTTAAATCCATCTTATTTATCTATGATTTACTTATTATATGAATAATTGTATCCAAATATTCATTTTCTATTACCTTAGGGTTAAAATGGCTCCACAATCTCTTGAATATCTGATGGACGTACTCCTTAAGATAGTAGCTTGGGTTGGTAGATCTGATGCAAATGATGCTTGTCGTTTAGGTTGTGCATCCAAGCTCCTTAACCGCACTTTGAAAGAACCATCTGTAATGCGTGTTCTCAACCTTCAAGATTTTGTTGATTTCTCCGAAATGATGGACCTCTATCTTGCCTTCTTTGAACGTGTTATTGAGTCACAAAATCCCAAAGTGAACTATCTCGCCGGTTTGCATATATTGCTTGTTAATGGCGAGATCTACAGTTCTGCAAGTTTCTTCAACACTGTCTCCGAAGGTGGTTTTGACGAGGCTACATTCATGACTGCTATGCAATATATCGCCTTTGGTTATTCTGATCTCGGTGCAAAGGTCTTCGACCGTTTTCCGCTGTGGACTACTCAAATGCAGTACATGGAACAGATGCCTCAAAAGGTTTTCACTACAATGGACATGATGAGAATCGGCTACGTAAAGTGGAAATGCCTGAGAGGAAAGAGAATTTCGCCCGAGGAAAATTTCCCAGCATTTTCGACGATTTCCCTTAATGTTATTTAAATCACTCATACAGCACTTGTCCCAAATGCTACCTTCTTACTCAGTACCGGCTCTTTAGGACTGAGATCTTATCTGAAATTTATTGTCTGTATTGGCTAGTAAGGCCTACATATCTATCTTTTTCGTCAATTTATCATATTCAAGACTGCTAGTTATTTTATGTTTCAATATTTTTATGTTTCGATCTTAATTAACTAGTTTATTCAATCTACATAGTCGATTATGTTAAATAAAATACATGGATAACAACATACTAGTATTAAATGTCGATTTTAATACAATACATAAGCTAAAAAATAGATAGTTACATACTTTTTTTTGTCAACCTCGAAGTTAGACTCTAATCTCCGTGGATCCGGAGGCAGCCTTTAACTATTTTCTTTGGAAATAATCCTCCTTCCAAAAGGGTTCCTAAATGAATCCAACTTTTTATGCTAACCCCTAGAACAACACATCTTTAGTGATAGTTACATATCATGCATATATTGTTAATTATTATATTGTAGTAAATAATTATGTACATATTCTATGTACATAGTTAACTATTAATGGAGACAAATTATAAATTATATGTTAATTAATATTAGAATGATAATATACTTAAATATTTAAAGTAAGAGATTAAATATAAGTGAAGATATAATTGCTATAAGATTAGCTGATGTTCAAGTCAATAAAAATAAATCAAATAACTAATAAGAATAAATTCGAGGAGGAAGAATCGTAGAAAATTTATGATCAATATATGAGCAAATAGAATATGAAAATGAGTAACCATCATGAGGTGAACTATTGCAATTTGAAGATGACGGAAAAACTAAGAGATAAATTAATCGAACTACAAAGCCTACCGCTGGGAAACATCTGTGTGCCAAACTAAAAAAAAAATTATTAATATTTATTTATTTTGTAAAATAAATCATTTTAAATAAAAATTATTAAATTGTTTGATCATATAACAACACAGTAGGTGAGAAAAAGAAATTCACGATTTGGACAAAAAACTTATAGCATTCTACAATTACTTCAATGGTAAAACGTGTGTACCTAATTTGTTACAGTAACATAAGTGTTGTATATGTATATTTGTGGTTAATGATTTTCAAATTTGATATATTTTCATTTAGTATGTAAAATTATTTTAATTTCACATATTTAATTATTTGTATTATTAAGTTAATGACTAACTTCAACATTTATAGGGATATATCTTTAACTAATATTAATATGGAAGAATCCTTCTCAGAAAAGGGTTATATATACTCTAATACATTTTTTTAATTTTGCAAAGTTCTCAACTAATTTTTTTCATGTGATATTTAGCAATTTATTGATTTTTTTTTAAAATAGTTTTGACAGTATCATGTATCAATCAATTGATAAAATAATTATGTTTATATCAACATTTTATGAGTTTCATTTAATTTAAACTAGGTGATCTATCCGCACGCATGTGTGGACATTATTCTGTTATTAATTAATTTAGGTGTAATTTTTCGCTGAGTGTCAAGACAATATGCAATTTTAGTTTTTTTTTGGTCGGGATTGGTTAAATATTTAATCCACCGTTTTATATGCACATCGGAATTTTTACATTCGGATGCATATAATAATAATTATATATATATACAAAAACACATTATAGCATTGAATGTAAATAATAGTTAGAAACAACCATATTGATAACATCTAGGACAACTTAGTACAAAACGCATGTAATCAAACAATGAGCATGGATAATACATTCTAGGACGTTAACTGCCATGATGGAATTTTTTATTTTAAAAGAGCAGAAACGACCTAGTAAATAATCAGCAGAACAAACCATAATTATTTTTTTAAATATATAGACGGAAAAAACTAATCCAGTCTAAAAAAACTACTTAAGGTTATTGAACATTTCAAGTGAAAATAACATTAATTTCTTTTTTTCAATGGTTTTCCTTCTTTATCTGTGATCAATATCTTTAGACCGGTTCTGGAAGTTACTCGTGAAACGGCAACATACAACTGGCTATGAGAAAAACATGTCTTGGAAGATACAAACCAACTTTCTCTAGCATTTGTTCTTGACTTTTGTTTATAGTTATTTCAAAGGCAAGAGCCACGTGAAACTGCCTACGCCGTATTCTGAAAGAAAATCTTGCCTCAGACGGCGTGACAAACATCATATGAAGTGCAACTTTACGACCAACCTAGATCCAGTTATTGTTCTAGCCTCCATTGTTTGATTTCCCAACTGAGTAACTTGTAACCTAGTGCCATTGCACAAACCATTTCTCTGATCAATGTTTATAAGTAACATAATAGGAGCACCAACCTTTAATTCAGATCATGATTCGGCAGTCCAGACAGCTTGAGTTTATTCAGAAATTCATGGGAATATACCATATCATCGTTTTTCCCTTTATCGGAAGTATCAATGGTGTCAACACTGAGGTAAGTTTTTTTCACTTGTTATCAACAAACATATAATTCAATGTCCATATATTACAATAATAACATTCCAAAAGATAAATATGTATAGATTGGATAAAACATTATAATATACAAAATAAACAAAATACTTTGTAATGATTCAAGCATATAGTCATTCACATTACCAACATCTTGGTTGGTTGGACTGATAATTGCTCTTCCTTGAAAAAACTTTGGGTCAGACTCAACCACATAAGAATCTCCATATACTTCTTTAACAATTGCTTTGATAAGTTCTGAAGAATCAGATATGAGCAAATATCCTGGAATATCTATCTCAAAATCTTCATCATCTCCACCGTTGATCTTTCCGTCTCCTATACCAAAATCCAGTTGGAGATTTTCTTGGAGCACGATCTTGATCAAAACTCAGACCATCAGCTAGAAGCCGCATGTTTTTGGTGAGCTTCACAACTTTGCTTTTGTTCCATAGTACCGACGAATTCATAGTAGCCATAAAAATCTGCTCTCTTCCACCATCAGTTATCGCCGGCAAAATCTGTCTAAAATCACCAACAAAAACAATAGGCTTACCTCCAAATGGAACATTTTTTCCCATAATATTGTGCATGCTCCGATCAAGAGTCTCAAAACAATGTTTACTCATAATTGGTGCTTTGTTCCATATAATAAGTTTAGCTAACTTGACCAACTCTGTTTGATTTGTTAAAGGTTTTAGAGTTGAACACATCGTCCCTTCATTTACTTGAATTGGGATGCCAAATCAAGAATGAGTCGTTCGACCACTTTTTAGTAACAAAACAGCAATACCACTGGATGCAACATTTAATAAAATATCACCCTTAGATCGAATAGTCGCTCAAAGAACACTACACAGAAACGTTTTCCATGTTCCTCCAAATCCATAAATGAAAAACATACCACCAGTTCTATTGTCAACTGCGGTCATAATCTCGCTATAAACACCTCTTTGTTCTTCCGTAAGTTTGGGCATATCTCTGTCTAAGTCTGATTTCAGCTCATCATGATCGTATGATAACTCTTCTGTTATCAACGTGTTCTTATCCTGAGCCACGACACTCATATCGGGTTTGTCACATTCTTAATCTGAAATAGTGAACTCCCACTTCTACGCATGAGCATTTCTATCTCCACTAATGCATGATTATTGATATGTTGTTCAGTCATGGTATAATCTAAAATATAAAAAAAGTATAAGACATTCAATAAATTTATATGAAAAAACTATTTTCGACAATGCTTCTTAATATAGTTTTACTTACATTGATCATTTCTTATGGCTCTTTGTTTGATTAATATGTCGTCCGATAAGTATTCCCATGTTTTATTCCAGAGTTTTGGTGCATTTTGGATAGAAGCATCAAAATAAACGATTCCCGCACATAAGTATCGCTACCCCATTGATGAGCTGCTTTATAGTTTCAACATATAGTATCATAATCAAGCAAACCCAATGCTTCGCAAGCCAATTTGTATAAACAAATACATTAACCTTCTTGATATCATCATAACATGATGGACCTGGTATGATGTTAAGCAAAACCCTCAGATAGTATGCATCTTCTTTTACTCGGGGGGACGTAGATTAGCCTTCCAATTGTAAAACCTTTTTGCCGAACTTTCCATTCTCTAGTCTTTAAAACCCAAACATGTTTGGTTGGAAAATCTGCGTAAGTCATTTTCATCGCTTTGGGATTCTTTTTGTAATAGTCCATGAAAGCTAGAAACTTATATCTACCAACCGATGGTCGATTAAAAACGTCATCCACATCGTCATCTTCCTCATAGAGCAATGGTTGGTCACCTTTGAGGTGAAACGAAAGTTTCTTTACTGCCGTAGTTCGGAAATTAGTATTGAATGCAAGAATTCTTCATGTAGCCTCGTATGAAGATATATACATGGATAAAATTAAATTATTTTCAACAGAAATGATGTATAAGATTCAGAATATATGACACAATCACTATGGTAAAACAACAATAGTTTTATTTGGTTCACATACCGACAGCTGGTATATTCTTTAATTTCATCTTTGACTTGATCCTTCTCTGCAACGTTACTATCACCAGCCTCGTTTCCTAAAGATGCTCTTACATAGTTAGAAGTCCCCTTGTGAATATAGTTGAAGAGGTATTTGACAGCTTGGGTTTGCCAACACCACTCAACGTTGATATGAGCTCGATAACGTTTGGATATAGTATTGTTGTGAAATATCACATAAGAATTTCAAAATTAAACCCTCTTTTTGTTACAAACCTCGTAATGTCCTCTCTACGTCTGTAAATAGGAAACCCCCTACATCAACATGAGTTGTATCACTAAAAAGTTTTGGAAAGAACTTTGTACACTTCCCATCTTGCATGCATGGACTATCTTTATTGTGAGGGCCACATGGACCATGCATCATCATATTTCCGCAACAACCTCATACAAATCATTATCATCCTCTTTATCAAGAATTCCCGCACTGATGAACTTATCTATATCATCACCAGTTGGTAGCTTAGAATCGGGATGTAAAAAAACAATCAGATGAGCATGTGGAAGTCCTCTCTTTTACCAGCTGCACATATATATATATATATATATATATATATATATAATTGATTTAAACTTTCAGATTAATAATTTGAAATATTTCTAAATTATATTTGTAAAATATAAATATACTAACAGAAAAATATTATTTAATCCATTTAAAATAAGTTCGATTTTTTTTTACAAAACATCATACCTGAATCCATATACCAGATTCTCCAGTCCATCTCGTTTCTCCTTTCATTCTCGCCATCTCCGTCCCATCTCGCCATCTCTGTCCCATATTGTTGTCTCCATCGGATATCTGTGTTCTGACGCGTCCGTCAAATCTTCCATCTTTGTCTGTGTCTGTTAGCGTCGTCGTTTACGTCTTTTCCTAGCGGCTTCCGGTTCGTTCTCTTCTCCGGCATCATATGTTGTCAATGGGCAGTGTGAGATTTCGTCTGGCTCGTCACGATGGTTTGTAGTGGTTTGCCGTTAATCTCCATATGTGTTGGCTTCCGCCTTGACGCGAGTCTTGTCCCCATGTTCTTCTTTGTGTTACTATGGGTTTGGTTTCTACGATATTGCTTAGAAAATTAGGTGGTTTGATCTGGTTAGGTTTCTTAGGCTATCTCAGATTTATGTGGTTAGTTTAATTTTTTTGTCGTTTCTGGTTGTAGCTCAATGTCAGTTTTCCGCTGATGAATATGATTTTGATTGCTCGTTTGTTCTCATGGTAGGTCATTTCTTCTTAGCTAGTCCGGGTTAGGATTGTACTTGGATAGTTTTGTTATTCTCGGGTTTCTAAAAATGTGCTTCTTCCACCGTCTTTAGTTTAGATAAGTAGTTTTCTCCTTTGTCTTCCATAGTCTGTACGAGTAAGGCTAAGCTCTTGTCCATTCTTATGGTAATGCATCGTTTCTAGATTTAGACTCTATAGGATGAAGATTAGGTGTGTAATGGCCCAAAATCCATAACCCAAAAATTTTGAAGAAAGAGCAAGCCCAAAGCCCAAACCCACGAATCCCAGTCCCTTTTTCTTGAAAACCCTAGCCTCTCCCCTATAAATACAAGCCTCTTCCCCTTATTAAACCTATTTTCTCTTTCTGCTGCGAAGCCCTGTCGGAGTGTGGAGCTGTTCGAAGCTCTAGGAGTCACTGTTCACGTTTCCCGAGCATTCCCCTTGATCCAGGTAATCCCCGAACCCGTAGATCTAAACTTCCAAACCAAAAACCTTGTTTTGATTCGTTTTTCAAAAAATACACCGAATCCCGAGAAACTGAGCATACCATCGTGACCGCCTCGACGAGACGAAGCCAGAGCCGTTGCCGGATCGCCGAAACGCCGCCGCACGTGCCCCCATGCGCTGCCAGAGTGTCAGGCGCGTGAGATCCACGCGTCGGAGCCCACGCGCCGCCGCCGGAGACCACGCGCCGCCGCCGCCACCGCCGTCCACCGCCAGAGACCCGCCGGAGAAGTCGCCGGAGCCGCCGCCGCCGGCCGTTGACCACCGGTCCGGTTTAGGTTGGTCCGGTTCTGTTCGATTCCCAATTTCCAATCAATTCCGGTTTAGTTAATTTGATTTCGGTTTATTCCGGTTTTCTCAAATCAATTCGATTCCAGTTTTCTTTCGGTCCAATTTCAATTCGGTTCGGCTTAGCTGGTTTTCTTAAATTGATTCTAATTCCCGGTTTAGCCCAAACCGATTCCCAATTCGATTTTGATTTTTGATTTCAATTTCAATTCGGTTTGATTCGTTTTAGGATTTAAACCTTGAACTTCTTTCGATCATATCTAGCCCATCTTAGATCCGATTTGAGTGTTTCAAAAGCCTAAATTGTTCTATTTTTCGCCCTCTTTCCAGATCTGTTGTCGGTTCGGTCTAATGAAGTTCCTAAATTACGAAGATGCCCTTCTTTGGCCAAAGTAAGGTTTTGGTTCTATCCTTGCTTGCCCTATTCCATTTCGGACGATAGTCCTCCGTTAATGTGATCTTTCCTAGGTATTCTAGGCTAGAGATACGCGTGATTGATTGTGGAATGTAGAATGCTAAGCTATCGCTTAAACTGAAAACGTTGTGTGTGCTTGATGGACTTGATAGGTTTAGAACTGTGGTAGGGCCCCCGAAAGGGTGTTTGGTGACGGCTTGCGTATAACGAGTTTTGGTACGCAACTCTTGAATCGTCGTAAGGGAGGTTTCGGCGAGCTCCCCGATTGTGAGTTGGAGTTGAAATTGGAGTTGGGCTCCGGGGCCAATGACGGGCTTCGGGGCCATTTATTTTTATTGCACTCTTTGGTAGTTTTGTTTGCGCTTTTGGCGGTAGATGTCCATTGGGACATAGGTTGCGTGATGAAAGCCTTCGGGTGATGTTTGAAAGATGATATTAGCCTAGGACTTGTGATTCGAAGTTGAGTAGTGTAAGCTGGGATCGCGGGTTCCCTAAATCCGCACCTCACTGGGTAATTGTGTTTGAAACAATTGCTCAGACCTCTTTTCCCTTTTCCCCTGTCCCCATTTTCTTGCAGGTCCGTATGCGGGGTTGATTCGATCGAGTGATGTCATTGGTGTATTTGAATCCGAAGAGAGCGCCGGGTCCTGGGACAAGTTGAGTGACATCCCGGTTGGACCAAAATGAGCTCCACGTGTGTCCTAATGCCGCGTCTCCGGTTTAACCGGGAGGCGGGTGTTACAATTTGGTATCAAAGCCTAGGTTAAGATCTCCCAGTCCTATCCTGGGAGATCATCTTTCGTTGTTTTCCCAAAACCCCGATTTCAATCTTTTCAAAAGCGTTTGCGAAAACTTTACTAAACGGATACTTTGCGAAAACTTTTTCAAGCACCAATATACGTTACTGATTATCTCCTGTTGTGACCTCTTTTAGTATCTTCTTATGCAGGATGTCTTCTGATTCGAGCTCTGATTCTGGGTCCGAGTACGCACCTAGCCCCACCAATGTTCTACGCACCCGTGCTTCGACCAGGAGAAGTGCACCACCGCGCCAGAGGAGACGACTCACGATCGGGACCCCAGCCGCGACCCCGGGACCCGTCCGACCACCAACCCCGCACCCTAGGGGTAGACTTGTGATTCATGCAGGTGGGACCTTTACGAGACCAGTGAGAGGCATGGGACAACCACGGAAGACGCCCCTAGTTGTCCCAACAGCAACTGCAGACCCAGTAGAGACACCCAGTACGAAGAGGCCAGGAAAGGAGCATGTAGTGGAGGATAGTCACTCCGACCCACCAGCCTAGGTGTGCTTCATGATTGTGAGACCTTCAGCCTAGCGTGACCCGGCTTTCCGGGACTTTGGACCAGAAGCGATACCACAAGCAGACGACACCCCGGGAGCATTGACCGCGAGGCCACCAGCGCAGACACCCCCTCGGGACGTCCCCCGACCATTTCAGATGGCAGGGATGAGTGTGCAGGACTACCTGGAGGCATTCATTTTCAGAGCCGGTTGCACCTACCCCAGATCCCCGATCCATATGATGACCATGTTCATGGATGGGCTGTTACCGGAGATCCGTCAGGGGATGACAGATGGGAGTGAGTACGGATATTACGGGTTAGTAGTGATGGCAGCTCGTTATGCAGAGTCCATAGAGAGGAATCAGAAGGACATAGCGTTTCGGCAGCAGATGAGAGAGAAGCGTCGGGAAGATGAGGACATTCTGCGACAAGTGATGGCTGAGCAGCAGGCCACTTGGGACAGAGAGCTGCGTTTGAGGAGAGAGCATGAGATTGTGGATTATGCCTGGCTGGGAGAGAAGAGGTCCACCAGGGAGCGGATACAAGAGAGGTTGGATCAGCAGCGGGCAGAGTGGGCAGCGGAGCAAGTTGCTTGGGAGCAGGGACGAGAGCAGAGGCAGCAGCAGCAGGCTGCACAGAGACAGGCCAGAGCAGTTGTACCCCCAGTGAGGATCAGTTGTACCGTGGAGTATGGGAGCAAGGAGGATCAGTTGTACCATGGCGACCAGGACCTCAAGTACCGGACCCCAGGATCGCAGAGTGGGTAGAATCGGAAGACATAGGGTGGTGTTAGGAGTAGGGCTTAGTTATTTGATGTTAGAGTTATTATTTCGTTTTTCCGCGGCTTTCGCGTAGTTTGTTTTTCTTCCATTCCTTCATTCGAACTTTGTAGCCCTGAGCCGTGTTTTATTCTATTTATTATTTTATTCAGTTGTGCCTTCTCGTTCGGACATTCTGTAGCCATCCTTGCATCTTGTTTTGATAGTGCCGTTGAGTTCAGTAGCGACCGGGAAACCGTGTCCTTCAGAATTCGGGAAGAATTTTTTTCAAAGGGGGGGGGAGAATTGTAATGGCCCAAAATCCATAACCCAAAATTTTTGAAGATAAGAGCAAGCCCAAACCCACGAAGCCCAGTCCCTTTTTCTTGAAAACCTTAGCCTCTCCCCTATAAATACAAGCCTCTCCCCCTCCTTAAACCTATTTTCTCTTTCTGCTGCGAAGCCTTGTCGGAGTGTGGAGCTGTTCGAAGCCAAGGAGTCACTGTTCACGTTTCCCGAACATTCCCCTTGATCCAGGTAATCCCCGAATTCGTAGATCTAGACTTCCAAACCAAAAACCTTGTTTTCATTCGTTTTTCAAAAAATACACCGAATCCCGAGAAACCGAGCAAACCATCGTGACTGCCTCGACGAGACGAAGCAGGAGCCGTAGCACGCGCCCCCACGCGCCGCCGGAGTGTCGGGCGCGTGATATCCACGCGCCAGAGGAGCCCACACGTTGGAGCCCACGCGCCGCCGCCACGCGCCGACTTGAGCCGCCGTCCGCCGCCGGATACCCTCTGGAGCGCCGCCGCCGTCCGCCGCCGGAGCCGCCATCGCCGTCGCCGGAGAAGTCGCCGGAGCCGCCCCCGCCGTCCGTTGACCACCGGTCCAGTTTATGTTCGTCCGGTTCGGTTCGATTCCCAATTTCCAATCAATTCCGGTTTAGTCAATTTGATTTCGGTTTTATTTGGTTTTCTCAAATCAATTCGATTCCGGTTTTCTTTCGGTCCAATTTCAATTCGGTTCGGTTTAGCTGGTTTTCCCAAATTGATTCCAATTCCCGGTTTAGCCCAAACCGATTCCCAATTCGATTTTGATTTCTGATTTCAATTTCAATTCGGTTTGATTCGGTTTAGGATTTAAACCTTGAACTTCTTTCGATCATAGCTAGCCCATCTTAGATCCGATTTGAGTGATTCAAAAGCCTAAATCGTTCTATTTTTCGCCCTCTTTCCAGATCTGTTGTCCGTTTGGTCTCATGAAGTTCCTAAATTATTAAAATGCCCTTCTTTGGCCAAGGTGAGGTTTCGGTTCTATCTTTGCTTGCCCTATTCCATTCCGGACGATAGTCCTCCGTTAATGTGATCTTTCCTAGGTAGTCTAGGCTAGAGATATGCGTGATTGATTGTAGAACGTAGAATGCTAGGTTATCGCTTAAACTGAAAATGTTGTGTGTGCTTGATGGACTTGATGGGTTTAGAATTGTGGTGGGGCCCCCGGAAGGGTGTTTTGTGACGGTTTGCGTATAACGAGTTTTGGTACGCAACCCTTGAATCGTCGTAAGGGGGGTTTTGGCGAGCTCCCCGATTGTGAGTTGGAGTTGGAGTTGGGCTCCGGGGCCAATGACGGGCTTCGGGGCCATTTATTTTTATTGTACTCTTTGGTAGTTTTGTTTGCGCTTCAGGCGGTAGAAGTCCATTGGGACATAGGTTGTGTGATGAAAGCCTCCGGGTGATGTTTTCAAGATGATATTAGCCTAGGACTTATGATTCGAAGTTGAGTAGTGTAAGCTGGGATTGTGGGTTCCCTAAATCCGCACCTGATATACTTGTGTTTTCATACGTTTAGGGAGTTGATTAGATCATGTTTGGTTTCATTTAGCCTTCTTTCGTTACATTTTCTTGTTCTTTGTCACCCTTGTAAATAGTTGCATTTAGGATTAGAATTTGCATATTATAGCATCTTTTGGAGTGTGTCTTGGTTACTTTTAGGTGCTTTGGGATTTTTTGATAAAGCTTGGATGACTTTGGAAGAAAATAAGAAATCAGAAAAAGATGAAGTTGTTGTGCTATAAAAATCTGGTCAACCATGATACGGTCAACAATGACGTGTTGTGCGTGATGAGTCAAAGAGAAGGTGATGCAGGTTTTAAGACGTGACGATGAAACGAGCCGAGCCTCGCGATTCCCCCCCCCCCCCCCCGACGACGATTTTCACGAGGGTGAACATCGGGTGGTGTATCGAGCTATGCGGATATCGGTTTGAGTATCGGCCCGACGAGCCGATACACTCCTTCGACCAATAATCCGAGAGCTTGTATCGGGATGCATATCGACCAGCCAACCGATATGACCTCTCGGATTAATTTCAGTGAAAGCATATCGGTTTAGCCAACCGATACGCTCCTTCGACAATATATTCGAGAGCTCGTATTGTTGGATTCCCTAGGATCCAGGGTCTAGGACATTGAATCTAAGAACTGACCTCGTGTTTACCTGGAGATTGGCAGTGGAAATTGGAGCAGGTAAACGAGATCAAGAGCTCCTCAATCGCTGCACCTCTATCGTAGTCCACACGCACACAAGATGGAATCTGCCGGGATGCTAGTACCGGTGATCGGATCTACTGGGATTCTCTGATCGTTTCTCGAGGAAGAGGGTCTGTTTTTATGTTAAGGAAAAACTGTCTGCAACGGCTCACCCTCTAGGTCGTGTAACCTGGCCCCTATAAATAGGCCCATGGTTTACAAACCGTAACATCTGTTACGGTATCGACCCTGTGTCGATCGTTGCACCCAATGGAAACGATCGACACACCTCTTGTATCGATCGACGCACCAATGGCATCGATCGACACACCTCTTAAAACACGAATTTAATGTGTATCCGATACACATTGATCGGATCATATGCCAATGATCAATCCCATACTAAGTGTATCCAGCTTGCTTAGGTGTGTGACCCTGCAGGTTCACACGACATTATAAATGAGTTACAACTCATTTGTCATAAGCGGTTTCTAGCAAAACATTATGACTACCCAATATCACATGAATTGTCTGATCTCGACAATAAAACTATCTTTACAGTGAGTACAATGTGATTTCAGGGCATAATCCCAACAATCTCCCACTTGTACTGGAATCACCTATTCCTATAATCCCTTCGTCTCTATATCTCGATATGGCATAAGGCAAGAGACTGTGTCATCCTTATTATAGCCAACATCATGTTCATCGAACTCCTGATCTATACTGATAAAACAAACGACTGACAATCACCTCGTTTGAGCACGGCCATGCATTTTCTCAGTATCAAATCTTCGATGGGCCCTGAGATATTTATCTCCCGTTATACAGGAGGGACAAATCCCATCTTGTTCCATCCCTGTTTCTACACATACTTCATGATACACATAAGCAATGCCGTTATAGCCGCCAGTTACGGATCGACGTTTGACAAGGTCAAAGTGTACCAATTCATATGCTAGAAAGCATGATGAACTCAGGTCTAAGGACTATACTCTATAGTCGTAATAAGAACTCTCATGACACATATATAACTATCCTGTAGAGTTCTCATTAGCGGGTCATGTCCGATCATATGTTCACCAACATATATCTATGTGACTGACTGTTATACTCATATCATTGACTCCATGAAACTTAGTCAACAGTCACCTCACAAGCTAGTCTCTTGCGATTGTCAGTGTCCCACTTTGACAATCTCGACTAGGGACAATCATAATTTATGTCATCCTTTTACTTATAGGGTTTCATGATCAAGTCCTCAACTTGATGTCCTATAACATGAACATAAAATACTTGGGACCATTATTTAATCATCCAATGATCAAATAATGCTGATGTCAGTTTTAACTTATACCAACACTGCCATAGCATGTCTTATGTAAAGATTATAACATAACTAAAATAACTCCCACTAGAATCAAGATCATCTCTTCAGATATCTTATACCTACAGCAACATGATAAATCTCGTGCTTAGGCTGTGGGAGAGACTGTGGTGTCATTGCTTGAAACAATTCCAACAAACCACACCGCCATTCAGATAAAAGCACTATTCTACGGTCCACTGCTTGGAGCCTTTCCAACAGATAGTACCGCTATTCAGACAAAGATACATAACCTGGTGGGAACCGGGAATCGTCTTTGTCCGTCTAACTACTTTCAACTGGTTCGTCACTTTATTAATTCACCACGAACCTATCCTTAGTGTTCCTCA
The DNA here is from genome assembly GCA_030180135.1 of Orychophragmus violaceus. NCBI lineage: Eukaryota > Viridiplantae > Streptophyta > Magnoliopsida > Brassicales > Brassicaceae > Orychophragmus > Orychophragmus violaceus. Next base: position 80,535,848 of record CM058240.1, on the reverse strand, counting down.
AACACTTGGGATATTTCTGGTAACTGTTCAGTGATTACTACCGGAACATATTGGTATTTTATCGTCATGCTTTATGCGTAAGCTGCATCCAGACGAGTGCAAAATATGGTATTCATGATGGATTCTATTGCAACAGCATTAGCAATCACACTCATTAATAATAGCTCAGCCAGTGTCCAAAATACTTCATCTTGCTAAGATTATTGCCATAAGACCTTAGGTAAGAAGCCATTTTTGGAATCATGCATATTGGAACTGTCTGATACCTTATCAACATAAGGATTTTGACTCGATCCAATTAGCCTTTCTGATCCATTTCAATGGATCCTTATTCCAAGAACTTTCACGGCCTTCTCCCATGTCTATCGTTAAATTTGACTTCCGACCCAAATCTTGACAAGACTTTAGCGTCGGAACGTCGTTTATGAGATTAAGTACATTACGTACATACGGTGCGAGAATTGCAATTACGCTCCCACTAGTCTTCTTGTAAACGCATGGTTTCATTCCTTTTTTCTGATCAAGTCACAACTTTTGACTACATTATCAGAATATTGATTCCAACTCCAAGATGTTTGCTTCAATCCAGAAATGGATTGGTGAAGCTAACATGCATACCCAGCCAATTTTCGGAGTTGGGGCTCACCTTCGCTACTTTGAATTTCGCATGCTCGTCACTTTTTAATGCTCAATAGATCACGACAATCGGTTACGAGAAATCACTCTCGAGTTAGTGACGGATCCTTTCGGATCTGCGATTTTTAGGCCCCACAGGTGTAGGTCCTACAGCACTTTGTAGATCTCACCGCTGCTCTCCCTCAACAAGTTGAGCAGCCTCCTGTGCTTATCGAATTTCTTCGATGTGTACTTTTACTCCCACTGTTCTTTTGGAAAGTATGATCTTTCTTAAAGGACACAGTTCCGGACAACAAAACTTTGTTCTCGGATTGGTTATAAAAGTAGTAAGCCTTGGTTTCCTTAGGAGAACCAGCGAGGTAGAGCTTATCAGATTTGGGTTCAAGCTTATTAGCTTTCATCCCCAAATGATCAGAAACAACTTACTTGAAAAAAAAACTTCCAGTCCACATCCAATGTGGTGTCTTTCAATTGATTCTGATTGATTGAAACCCTTTTCTGCGCAAAGACAGACATTTTAGAACGTATTCTTAAATGATTATGGAAGATTCCTGTGACTCATCATTAATCGGAGCATATTTAATAAGATCCGATTCATTCTGTCATATGATCACCCAATTCTTGACTCAAGTATTTTTCCTCCGCGATTCAATCGAGGATCTCAATACTTTTATCAAATCGGTTCTACACTTCATCTTGGAACTCCTCAAGGGATTCCTGCTCGTGTCTCATCAAATGAACACAGTCTCTGGCCCGTTTTCAATAAGGTAATGAAGTACAGAAGATTTCCTTTGGCACTAATGCTCATCGGGCCGCATACATCAGTATGTGTAAGGCCCAATAAGCCTCTGGCCCGTTTTCTTTTAGCTCTGCTAAACTAGCCTCAGTCATTTGGCCCAGCAAGCAGAATTCATGTCTCAAATGATTTATAATCAAATGAGTCTGAAAGCCCATAACTATGAAACTTCTGAATCTGCTTCACTTTTATGTGGCCAAGATGACTATGCCAAGGAAAATCAGGTTCGAATCATCAGACTTAAACCTTTAGTATTTGTGTTATATTCAAACTCACGTTGGTTTAAGGTACAAAACCCATTCTAAACGGGGTGCTACCATAGAATATTTCATTAAGATCAAAAGAGCAAAACTTGTCTTTTATCAGAATGAAAAACATCCAAATTCTTACAAGAAATTGAAAGACATCTCTGCATAAAGCAGGTACATAGTAGCAATTACTTAATTTCTAAAACCAAGTATGAAAGGCTCCTACAAGTGGATAATCTCTACGGCTCATGCAGCAACCATTGCTTCATACCAGACACGCAGTTCTACTTGTCCTTTCTTCAACGTTCTATTATCGTTTAGGTCCGCTTCACTCTATGTGGTTGAAATGACTATGCTTAGGAAAATCGATTTCGAGTCTTCAGACTTAAACCGTTTGGTATTTATGTTATATATACAAGCGTATATTGGTTTAAGATATAAAACCCATTATCAAAAGAGGTGCTACCATATAATATTTCATTAAGATCAAAAGAGCAAAACTTGTCTTTTATCGGAATGAAAAACATCCAAATTCTTACAAGAAAATGAAAAACATCTCTGCATAAAGCAGGTACATAGTAGCAATTACTTAATTCAAAAACCAAGCTTAAAAGGCTCCTACAAGTGGAGAATCTCTACGGCTCATGCAGCAACCATTGCTCCATACCAGACACGCAGTTCCACTTGTCCTTTCTTCAACGTTCTACTGTTGTTTAGGCCCTGCATATTTCAAAATTATCAGTACCACAACTAGTATCCAATACATACGTAGAACTTGAATTAATAACACAATACCTGAAGAAGAAGAAGTACCATACATCTCCTTCATCTCTTGTGAATCTTCCAAGAATTTAATGCAATCTCTCTTCCAATGCCCTGACTCATCGCAGTAGAAGCACTTTATAACACCAGATGGGCTAGACCTGGGCTTATAAGATGACACAGGCTTATCCTGATTCCAAATCTGGACGGCCCTGCCTTCACCCTTGTCTATACAAGATTATCTTTTACCCTTTTTGATGTTTTGCTCCGTTGCCTTGAGCATGCCATGCAGCTCAGTCAACTTCTTTGTCAAGCCCCTCTTGATATAGTTCTTAATGAACTTATCATAGCTTGACGGCAGTGACTGCAGAATGATGTCAGTGGCCAACTCTAAGCTGACAGGACATTCCAGTTTCTCCAGGTTATCAATGTAACCCATCATTTTAATGACATGAGGACTCACTGGAGCATCCTCTGGTAGCTTGCACCCAGTGAGAGACTTCACCATCTGAAATCTCTCAACTCGTGCCAGATCCTGAAACTTCAATTTCAGACTGGTGATCATCTCTATTGGCGACTCCATGTTCTCGTATTGACTCTTCAAGTCCGAGTTCATGGTAGCCAACATCAGACCACGCACATCTACCACATCAATATAATGCTTACTCCAAGCATTATATGCTGCATGCGAGCGATTGGTCTCAAGCCTTTCTGGGAGAAATCTTATCTTATAAGAAAACTCGCATTATATTCAAACAATGTTTCCTCTATGAATATAATGATCCAAGATCCATACTTCACCAAAATCTGAGTGGACGACTCGTCAACATTCAAAATTTAGTTATCTAGGTAAGCAAATCATTGCTAATTGTACCCAGTACAACTCTTGGTCGCAGATAAGACAATCCATGTCTCATCTACTCTGACGTCTCTGGGCCCAGAACTTCTGATAGCCCAGTCAAGTAAACCAATCTCTTCTGTCTTGTGATCATTGACAGTCGCACTGCGAGTCTATCAATGATCATCTGCCTTGATCAGATCACTGTGGATACCAAGGACTCCAAGACTATCCAACAATGAACCGAGTCTTGACAGTAGACGAGATTGGGCAAGACATCAAGATCACTTGATATTTGGTTGAGGAAACGGAACTCAAAAGTTAATAATTCAATCTCTTAGGTCATGTAATTGTTGATGTCAAGCACTGCAAGACCATCAGCACTACTACCTGCCTTACTCACGTAATTGTGGACACCAAGCTCTTGGCAAGACTATCACAACAACCAAATGAGTCTTGACAGTTGACCATGTTGAAAAATAACCTTTTTATCTAATACACATCCAATGTGTCCAGATAGATTTAGAACATGTTTTACTTTTATTTCAATTAAGTTTTTCTTGTTCTAATTCAAGTGGGTTAGGTCATTTGGTTCGGATTTTCAATCATCTGGTTCAAAACCAAACGATTACGGTTCGCATCGTCACCTTGCGCACCGACTGACACACTTGGTCGACATTTGATATGCAACCTTTACCAACCCTATAACCGGTCTTAGACCAATTGCGATAACCGGTCCAATCTAATTGAACCGACTTATCCAATCAAACTGATCTTAACCAATTAAATCGGTTTATACCAATTGAGATAACTAATTCAATCCAATTGAATCAATTCATCCAATTTAAACCGATCTGATCTACCTTAACCAAGCATGATAACCAGTTCAATCCAATTGAACCGATTAACCAATCGCAAGGCCTGTGTCGACCGACACTAAACCTGTGTCGATCGACACAGTAGGGTATCAGGGAATTTTAATCGAATTAAACCGTCATAACCATGCGAGATAACCGGTTCAATCCAATTGAACCGATCTATCCTTTCGCACACCCTGTGTCGATCGATGCACCCAGTATGCCGATTGACACAGTGCAATTTCTTATTCGAAACCCGCGAATTCGCGATGCATCGATCGACACAAACTTGTGTCGATCGACGCTATGCGAAAACACAATATCCTTTTGCATTTTCGCGCTGCATCGATCGACACACCCAGTGCATCGATCGATGCTGTACTAAAACCCTAAAATATTTTCATCGTTTTCGCGGTGTGTCGATCGACACTGTGCGAAAACACAGTTCTTCGTTTTCGATATTAACAAATCCGAGATTCTTATTATCAAAACGAATCTAGCAACAATTCAATAAAATACCATTTTAATCGAATTCTAGGCAACTGATAAAATCGATTAAACCCTATGGCTCTGATACCACTGTTGGATTCCCTAGGATCCAGGGTCTAGGAGATTGAATCTAAGAACTGACCTCGTGTTTACCTGGAGATTGGCAGCGGAAATTGGAGCAGGTAAACGAGATCTAGAGCGCCTCAATCGCTGCGCCTCTATCGTAGTCCACACGCACACAAGCTGGAATCCGCCGGGATGCTAGTACCGGTGATCGGATCTCCTGGGATTCTCTAATCGTTTCTCGAGGAAGAGGGTATGTTTTTCTGTTAAGGAAAAATTGTCTGCAATGGCTCACCCTCTAGGTCGTGTAACCTGGCCCCTATAAAGAGGCCCTTGGTTTACAAACCGTAACATCTGTTACGGTATTGACCTTGTGTCGATCGTTGCACCCAATAGCAACGATCGACACACCTCTTGTATCGATCGACGCACCAATGGCATCGATCGACACACCTCTTAAAACACGAATTCAATGTGTATCCGATACACATTGATCGGATCATATGCCAATGATCAATCCCATGCTAAGTGTATCCAGCTTGCTTAGGTGTGTGACCCTGTAGGTTCACACGATACTAGAAATGAGTTACAACTCATTTGTCATAAGCGGTTTCTAGCAAAACATTATGACTACCCAGTATCACATGAATTGTCTGATCTCGACAATACAACTATCTTTACAGTGAGTACAATGTGATTTCAGGGCATAATCCCAACACGTATCGGGTTCCATACCGACCAGCCTGACCGATACAGAACCCAGAATCTGTCTTGGATCCGGGTCAACACCCGGTTTATTCCGGGTTGACCCGGTTCGTGCCCCTTTACTATTTAAAGCCAAAAACCTGATTTTTGTTGTCTTAAGATTTGTTTTTGTTCTAAGTACTTGGAAGACAAAGTTTGAATCTTTTCTTAATCTAAGAGTTGTTTTGCTTTGATTCTTCATCTCTTTCTTTTAATCTTTCACAAATAATCATGCTTAACATCTTTCTTATGGATTTTGTTGGGCCAAGTATGATTTGTGAGTAGTCTTCTTCAAGGATTATGGGTTAGGTAGATTAGGGCTAATTAGAGTGAATCAAGGATGTCTTAAGCTTATTTATGATTGATATCACCCTTCTAGATGTTCTTAATGCTAGGTTATCCATGATCAAGTTAATCTAGATCCTTTGGCTTTTGTTGCACACCAAGTGTTTGATGAAATGCAAGCTATGATCTTTTTGGGGATTTTCATATTCTAGCTCATGAGAATGAATGTTTAGAGTGATTATTAGCTTATGGAACTTGATTGTTAATGCTTGCCTTATCTTATTTCACAAATGACAATTTGATCTTGAATTATGATTAGGGAAAGTGATTAGTGCCAAGATATTGGATTAGTCAATTGCTAATGTTCCTTGCTTGAGATTTGCTTCCTTGTTGATTGTTTATACATCCTTGTTAGCTCTAGATGGTTATAATCAATGACCTTAGCCTATAAGCCTTGTCTTTTATCTTGATTAGTTATCTCTAGCTTTATTTTGTTCACTTTGTTATTGTTAATTGAACTTAGAACTATTAGAATCTCATCTTGAAATTGAATTGCTTGACTTCTAAGGTTAGGTGTATTCTTGATTGGTCCTATTCGTCCCAATTGGTTCGATACCTCTTATTACACGATAAGTAAGAGGAATTGATACCTCTAGGATTGCAAAATCCTGAAATCAATTTGGCGCCGTTGCCATTTTGGAAATTTGGATAGATCAATTAGATTTCCTTTCCTATTTAGATCAAGTTTTGGTTACTAATCTTGTTTCTTCGTCTTGCTTTGATGACAGGTGCATGAACCTACGCAGCAGAGGACCAACGAACTTAGTTGTCCGGGTTTCAGACATCAAAGCACTTGAAAGACAGTTAGCAAGAGAGCGACGAGCACTAGAGCGGGCTGTTTACTTAGAGAGACTTGTGTTGGAACCAATCGTAGAGGTTCAACAACAAGACTTTGCGGATATAGAGCAGCCGGTTATGGATAATAATCAGGATTAACAACAGCAGCATCAAAGGCCACCTAGGGCCATTGGTGATGGAGATGCACCGGATACAAATGCAAACCGGCAAGGGATCATTCCACCACCGGTGAACAACAACAACTTCGAGATCCGGGCTATGGTGATGAACATGGTGCAAAACAATCAGTTTCATGGGCTTGCATCCGAAGATCTCTTGCAGCACTTGGATACATTTGATAAGACTTGTGCTACTATAAGGCTCAATGGTGTGACTGATGATGGTCTAAAGATGCGTCTCTTCGTTTTCTCTTTGGCGGATAGAGCCAAAGATTGGGAAAGCACCATCCCTCCGGGATCCATTACTACTTGGGAAGACCTTAAAAAGGCTTTCTTGAAGAAGTTCTTCTCAACTACTAGGACTGCCCGTTTTCGAAATGAGCTATCCGGGTTTTTGCAACGCAACAATGAGAGCTTTGCTGAAGCTTGGGAGAGGTTCAATAAGCTTACTACTTAGTGCCCCCACCACGGTTTCACTAAGGAGACACTACTCAGTAACCTCTATCGCGGAGTGCTTCCTAGAATGCGGGCGATGCTAGACTCTTGTAGCAATGGACACTTCCTAGGCAAGGGAGTTGATGAGGCCTTGGAATTAATTGAAAATCTTGCAACAAGCGATGGGAACTACAATGAGGATTATGAGCGGAGTACTAGTGGATCATCTTATACGGATGAGAAGTACGAGAAGGAAATCAAATCTCTAAATGAAAAGACAGACAAGATGATCTCATCAAGCCAAAAGCAAATCAGCTTCGTGGGCAACTACGATGATTCCCAACCCGTCCTCTTTAGTCTTGAAGGAGATATGACCCAAGAAGAGATAAACTTCATCGCGGGTCAAGGAGGTTTCAACAAGGGTTTCAACCCCAACTACCGAAACAATCCAAACTTCTCATATCTCAACCCCAATGTAGCCAACCCTCAAGACCAAGTCTATCCCCAAGCTCCACCTCAAGGACAAGCTCAACAACAAGGGCAGCAAGGATTTGCTCAAACACCTCAACCGACACCTTTTGTTCCCTACAACACTCAACAAGGAGGATTTGTCTCTAAACCTCAGTACCAAGGGCAACAAGGAGGATTTGTGCCTAAGCAACAATTTCCTCCACCGGTTTTTGCGCCACAGCAGCAACAAGCTTCTACATCTTCAAATTTGGATAGTGAGCTTAAGGGTATGATGCAGCAACTTCTTCATGGGCAAGCTTCAGGGGCAGTGTAAGTAAGGGATCTCAAGAGTGAGCTGCAAAACTTAACATCTAGGGTCACCAACATGGAGAATCAAAAAGGAAAGGCTGATTCTACCAACCATTGCAACACCATTCATTCAAATGTTGACCATGAAAAGGTTGTAGCTGAACTTGAAGCCCTTGTATATGGTTCTCCACTTAAGAAGGAGAAAGATGATAAGTTGGATGAAGAGGCCATCATTGAGGAGTTTCTTCTTGATCTTTGTGATGACACCATACATGAAGATATGGTTGAGGAAGAGCCTCCCACGACCAAGATAGCTCCTACTTCACTTCCTAAGCTAGGAGCACCGGGAAAGTTCTCATTATCTTGCTCTCTTGGTCACTTGAGGATTGAGGATGCCTTGTGTGATACAGGCTCAAATGTGAGTGTCATATCCCTTGAGATGGTTGAAGAATTAGGAATCAAGAGCATTGAGAGTTACAAATCTACTCTCACCTTTGGAGATTCTTCAACAAAAGTACCATATTGGGAGCTTAAAGACTACCCGGTGCTGATTGGGGATTGTAAAATCCCAACTGATTTTGTCGGTATGAAGATGAAGAAAGGCAAGAAGCTTCCTCTACTCTTGGGCACTGATTTTCTCAACACTACTTGTGCAACAATGGATTTCAACAACAAGAGGGTCGTACTCACAAAGGTGAATGATAAGATATTCTATCCCATGAAGTCATCCTCCATCAACACTTGTGGAACCATCACAAGTGACCTTAATCTCGAGGAGGAAAGGACTTTTGCTAGTCTTGCCAAGCTTGAGTATTGTGCATCCATCATTTTGGGTGATTTGAGGATTGAGGAGCCACAAGTTGAAAAGGTTGAGAAGTTGTACTCTCCAAAGATTGAACAAGTTGTGAAAGATGCTTCGGTTGGAGAGAGTAGTAAAGAGATGATGAGTGAACACTTGGAAAGTGTTCCAATAGCGGAGGTGAGTGGAGCGAAGGAAGCTCCTCTTAAGAGAAAGAAGAAAAAGGGAAAAACATCTACAACCTCTACTCATACTCAAGCTCATAACACTCTCACTCTCTACCCTTTGAAGCTTAAGGATGGGACAATAGAGTACAAGGTGAAATGCAAGGGGAGGTCTAAGCCATTCTCAAGTGCAAGAGCCATCCTTACTCCTGGGCTCCAAGCTGATCCAAACAAGCTCCAAGAGCATCTCAACAAAGTCTTGACAATCACTCAAAAGGTCAAGACTCCTCCACCTCCTCACTAAAAGAAAAGGTAGTCAAGCTTAGTGACTTAAAACAAGCTCACATGGGAGGAAGTCTCATGTCTATCTCTTGTAAATATTGCTTTATGCTTTAAGTTTCCTAGTCAATGTTGATCTCTCTATTAGGTCTTTTCAGGTTTTGAGCTATATAGGTCTTGGCATTGGGAGAAAGAAAGAGGAAAGGTCATGGAAAAATCAAAGAAGAACCGGGCACTCATCCAAGTTTTGAGGGAACTCTCTCGCCTCCACCTCCCATCCCTACATCCCATTTCGCACCACTTCAAGCTCCAAGTAACACACTCCAACCTTGTAAATATTTTTCTTCTTTTCCTTTCTTGCATTTGTTTGTTTTTCCCGGTCTTTCTCCCTTTCTTCTTTCACACAAGGGACTGTGTGATTTAAGTTTGGGGGAGAGACCAGTTGCTAATCATGTTTTCTTTGCTCTTATTTTCGATTTCACTGTTTTGAGTCTCATGCATTCATCTAAGGCATAGAAAATCCAAAAAAATTGAAAAATTTCAAAAAAATCTTTTCAAAAAGAAAGCATGTAGTTGCACTTGCATCATAGGATCGAGTCTAGTTGCATCATATAGGACGCATGCATAGGGAGAAATGATTGAATTTCCTTGTAAGGCTGATTGAGTGATGACTTTTTCTTTATGCTAGTTGTTTGAGCTAGTTGATTGTCCTAAGATTGCAATTCAAGAAAGGCTAGAAAGTTAAGGCGAACCATGCTCGGATTGCTTGCTTTGAAACTTGATTTGAAACTGAAATAGGCTTTGAATTGACACTAGCTCTACCTAAGTGAGAACTTTAATGATGACATCCAATTATCTTACTCATGCTTTGTGTGCTAAACTCGTGGATACTCTGAAAATATTCAAGCATTCTTATCCCTTTTACCACTCTCGCTTGCTTGAATAGACTCCACACCTTCCACCACCCTTCTTTCAAACCATAAACACTCTTGTTGAGAGGTAGGCCTATTTTCTTGAATAAGCTAGGTAAAAAGTGTTGAGTATGAGGCGACTAGGGAAAATTTCCATATAGTGCAAGCTCATCACCTTCAGCTTTGCAATAGGCTAGAATCCAAGTTTGGGGGAGGAATTGGGGATGGAAGAAGAGAGTAAAGAAAGGTAAGAATGAAAGGGATTTTGGTTGGGATCTTATGTTTGTTGGCAAAGTGTTTTTAAAAGAAGAAAAGCTCTTATGCGTTTAAAGAAAAGAAAAGTGTCTCATATTTTGGAATGAAAAGAAGTCAAAGGCTCAACTTAAAGAAAGAAAAGAGACTATTGCTAAAGAAAGATTTGAGCTAAGTTAAAAAGAAAGATTTGCCACTGTTTGAAAAGTTCTTATTGATCCTTGGGAAGTTTATACAAAAAGTGTTTGATTGAGAAAAGGGGATGAGGCAAAAATAGCCTTGGTCAAGGGTAGTATCCATTTAGGTGGGCTAGACTAGGAGAAGAAGTAATTGGGGCATGGGTAGATGGAAATCAACCTAGTATGCACCAATTGCCTCTAACTCTTAGCATTTTACTATAGCTCATTCACTTCTTTATGAGAGAACCTTCATGCTTTTGGAGTAAACCCCTCTTTTGATTGAGATCACTTTAATCTCAAAACCTTGTCCCTTTGCCAAATGAGTTTGATCACCTTGCATTGAGTAAGATCCACTTGAAAACCTAATGAATGTTAAAGAGCTAGTTGATAGGAATGCTTGTCTAGGTTGAGAATTGAGCTAAGAGTTTTGTCTTGATGAGCATGGCTAAATTTTTGGAGTAAGCCTAACTTGGTTGCATCTTGGTGACGTTGACTCGAATTGGAACTTGTTGATCTCAGTTTGTCTTTGGATATGAGCTCCCGCCTTCAAACCTTTTCCTCAACTTGTTGTGATAGTCTTATGCTTGCTTGTGGACAATCAAGGTTTAAGTTTGGGGGAATTGATATACTTGTGTTTTCATACATTTAGGGAGTTGATTAGATCATGTTTTGGTTTCATTTAGCCTTCTTTCGTTACATTTTCTTGTTCTTTGTCACCCTTGTAAATAGTTGCATTTAGGATTAGAATTTGCATATTATAGCATCTTTTGGAGTGTGTCTTGGTTACTTTTAGGTGCTTTGGGATTTACTGATAAGGCTTGGATGACTTTGGAAGAAAATAAGAAATCAGAAAAATATGAAGTTGATGTGCTATAAAAATCTGGTCAACCATGATACGGTCAACAATGACGTGCTGTGCGTGATGAGTCAAAGCGAAGGTGATGCAGGTTTTAAGACGTGACGATGAAACGAGCCGAGCCTCGCGATTACCCCCCTCCCCCCCCCCCCCCCGACGACTATTCTCACGAGGGCGAACATCGGGTGGTGTATCGAGCTATGCGGATATAGGTTTGAGTATCGGCTGGACGAGCCGATACACTCCTTTGACCAATAATCCGAGAGCTCGTATTGGGACGCATATCGACCAGCCAACCGATACGACCTCTTGGATTAATTTCAGTGAAAGCATATCGGTTGGCATATCGGTTTAGCCAACCGATACGCTCCTTCGACAATATATCTGAGAGCTCGTATCGGGTTCCATATCGACCAGCCTGACCGATACAGAACCCAGAATCTGTCTTGGATCCGGTGCCCCTTTACTATTTAAAGCCAAAAACCTTATTTTGTTGTCTTAAGCTTTGTTTTTGTTCTAAGTACTTGGAAAACAAAGTTTGAATCTTTTCTTAATCTAAGAGTTGTTTTGCTTTGATTCTTCATCTCTTTCTTTTAATCTTTCACAAATCATCATGCTTAACATCTTTCTTATGGATTTTGTTGGGCCAAGTATGATTTGTGAGTAGTCTTCTTCAAGGATTATGGGTTAGGTAGATTAGGGCTAATTAGAGTGAATCAAGGATGTCTTAAGCTTATTTATGATTGATCTCACCCTTCTAGATGTACTTAATGCTAGGTTATCCATGATCAAGTTAATCTAGATCCTTTGGCTTTTGTTGCACACCAAGTGTTTGATGAAATGCAAGCTATGATCTTTTGGGGATTTTCATATTCTAGCTCATGAGAATGAATGTTTAGAGTGATTATTAGCTTATGGAACTTGATTGTTAATGCTTGCCTTATCTTATTTCACAAATGACAATTTGATCTTGAATTATGATTAGGGAAAGTGATTAGTGCCAAGAAATTAGATTAGTCAATTGCTAATGTTCCTTGCTTGAGATTTGCTTCCTTGTTGATTGTTTAGACATCCTTGTTAGCTCTAGATGGTTCTAATCAATGACCTTAGCCTATAAGCCTTGTCTTTTATCTTGATTAGTTATCTCTAGCTTTATTTTGTTCACTTTGTTATTGCTAATTGAACTTAGAACTATTAGAATCTCATCTTGAAATTGAATTGCTTGACTTCTAAGGTTAGGTGTATTCTTGATTGGTCTTATTCGTCCCAATTGGTTCGATACCTCTTATTACACGATAAGTAAGAGGAATTGATACATTTAGGATTGCAAAATCCTGTTATCAGCACCTCACTGGGTAATTGTGTTTGAAACAATTGCTCAGACCTCTTTTTTCCCTTTTCCCCTGTCCCTGTTTTCTTGCAGGTCCGGATGCGGGTTGATTCGATCGAGTGATGTCATTGGTGTATTTGAATCCGAAGAGAGCGCCGGGTCCTGGAACAAGTTCAGTGACATCCCTGTTGGACCGAAATGGGCTCCACAGGTGTCCTAATGCCGCGTCTCCAGTTTAACCGGGAGGCGGGTGTTACAAGGTGATAGTAGTTAGTCTTCATTTCTGGTTTCTTGTCTTTGTTATCCTTGTATTGGATTTCTTTCGTCACGGTGTCATCTAGCTTGGGATTTTTTCTTCCATTTCGGTTCTAGCTTCTATTGGTGGCGTCTTTGTGAGTCTCGTTGTTCCGCATCGTCGGACCTTTTCCTTTCCTTTCCATGGTTGCGAGCAGGTATATCGATTTCATTCTAGTTGGTAGTTTACTTTTATTTTAACCTGGTTTAATTTCATGTTTCCGGAAGATTGTTTCTTGCCGGCATTAGGTCTCTCTTAAAACTCTAGAGCTTCTGTTTCCCTTAAAATTCTAGAGTCTTTGTTTTCCCGTTAGTCGTAAAAATTCAGTGAAAAAAGCTGTCTTGCTCTCCTTTTTTATTTTGATGTTATTTTAATCCATTACTTGTAAAGGTTCACACATACGGGAAGCATTTTTCTCGCGTGTACGTAATACAACGTGTTTCTTTTATGCAGTTTGAGCTCGATTTTCCAAATGAATACATCGTCTCGGTGGAGGGACGTTGTGAGAAAGTCTTTGAAAGTGAAGCTGAAATTGTGACGATAATTAAGTTCAAAACAAACAAACGTACATCTCCACCGTTTGGGCACGATGGAGGCACAACGTTTGTGTTGGAGATGAAGGATCATAAAATTGTTGGGTTCCATGGAAAAGCTGGAGATTATGTTCATCAAGTTGGTGTTCATGTCTTGCCAATCTCCAAGTTCTTAAAGCTTCCGAGAGTTTACTCTCGTCTTTGTGAAATAAAAACAATGCTCTATAAGCTTGTTGCTCCTCTGCTTCTACTATCTTTTGACTATGTCTTGTGTTCTTATGTCGTTGGTTTGTTTGTGTCTCTTGTGATATGAAGTGGTCCGTCGTCTCTTTAAATAAGGTATCGTTGATTGATGTATGGACTAGCCTCGATCTGCATCCAGTGACCCAGAGCCGGAGCTGAGATTTTGGGGGCCCTATTTATAAAAAATACAAAATCATAATATTTTTAATATATAATAATTTTAAGATCATCTAATATCTATTATCACCAAAACTTATATTTTTTTCTATCAATTTTTTTGTGATTTACATTTTTGACAATCTTTATTTTATATTTTTTAATAATTTTTGTTATACATTTAATATTATATATGTATATGTACATATTTTGTAAAAAATGGGGGCCCTTATAGAATGGGGGCCCCATTCAAAAACATCAAAAACATTGGCTCAACGCCGGCTCTGCAGTGACCTGTTCAATGTTAAAATATAAATCTCATAATATTATTCCCTTCAGATCTATCTAATACATACATCAGACGTCTCTGTATATATATAAAATCCTAATAATTAGAACTTACCAAAGCCTGCTCTATTAATATGTGATAACCTGTCATAGTTGTTTGACAGCCGTTCATTATTTATTTAAGCTTGCTCTATTGATATGTGATAATCACACTACAAATCTAAAGTTTCATAGCCCAAACATATATTACATGACCGATCAAATATCTGTATCTATGTCATACTTTAAAAGAAAAGTTACCTTTTGCAAATGAGATTGCAATCGTTTTTGAAAGAGATTAAAAATCAGATAAAATCGGCAGGAAATGAGCCATCTAAAACGGCCCAGTATTATTAAGACAAAACAAATTTGGGCCCTTATAAGACAATTTTGATTCTAGGCCTTGTTTTTTAAGTCTGATGTTGCCACTTGAAAGATTTTCACATTTCAACGCATGATAAGATAATTACAATGTTTAGTTTTAAAAGAATACTAGAATTTGATCCGCGCTTCTTATGTTTTTATTGTTAGAATATATACTTTTATCTTAAATTTATATTTTTATAAATTAATTTCGTTAACTATTTCGTCTAATCTATATCAAATGAAAATAAGATGATATAGTGCTAAATGTGAGAAGAAATTTAATAAATTTTGTTTTTGTTTTGATATTATTAACTTGTATATTATATATTAGTAGTTGTATTTTATTGTTATTTTTATTATATGATTAGTCATGCTTGAACTTGGTTAATCTATTTTTCAACACGTGTTGTAATGATATATAATTTGAAAATTTGATGGAACAACCCGTTAAAAATAGCATTAAAATATATGATATATGATTAGTCATATATTTTAATAATATAAATATTAAATAATTTAAATATTTATATTAAATTTAAAATATATCAATTGGAGTTAGTTAAACTCGTGCAAATTTTATTTTTAGAAATCGAAATTGGTTAATTTATTTTTAGCCCATTTTATTATAATTTAAATATTTTACAATTTGATGAAACAACCCGTTAAAAAGTACAATCGTAAAAAACGTTTCTTACCAAATAAATAATTTAAAATATTATATATGATCTTGTTAATATAAAAATAAATATTTATATTTGAAACAAATAAATAAAGAAGACATTAAAATATATTTTGATAATCATAACTAAATAATATTATTATTATATATATATATATATATATAATAGTTGATGTTTAAATTATGCAGTTATATTTATCATTTGATTTAATAGTTTTATGAATATATATAAATTATTTTAATTAATTAGGAATGTATAACACATTATATTTACTCTGTTATTTAGATACATGTTTAGTACTTATCTTGTTTGGAAACATAGATAGTAGAGAAAATGTTATATTCCCTAATTACCCTTAATGAATATTAAAAAATTTCTTAAATCTCTAGTGGCATAACTTGTAAATAACACATGGCACAAAGCTTAGTTTCTTATATACTCTAATTTTTTAATAGTATTGATATATATTTCTTTTACATAATTATAAATATGCACCCTCTTAACATTAAAGAAACTAATGTCAATGAGTAGGTATCATTGATTAATAAAACCAATAAAAGGTATCATTGATTAATATATTTATAGTATATAATATCAAGTAGCAATTCCTCACAATTGCTTCATATCCGCAATCGCTAATTATTGATTAATATATTAAAGACTACACGTTGACCTAGTCATGAGTCTTTAGATATTGATTTGGGTTCAGATCCATTCAAATATTTTAGATTTTCAGTTCGGATTCAGTTCGGTAATTTTCGGGTTCGATTAGGATGAATATTAAACTTTATGAACCGATATATCCGAAAATCGAATATTTGAATACTTTAGATATTTTAGACTCGAAGTAACTATAATGCAACCAAAATAATCATAAAATACCCGAAGTAACAAATTGTTATGTATTTTATACCCGAGGTAGCCAAACTCTAACGAAATATCCGATCGGTTCATATATTTTATATCTGAAGTAATCAAACCTAATTGATTTATCCGAAATAACGATTTACCTGAAATTACTCGATAAAAAAAAATCTGATTTACCCATAATGTATCTTAATTACCTATAATGTATTTGAGTTATCCGAAGTAACCAAACCCACATAAAATATTTAATTATAAGTATAGTTACTTTGGATACTCGTTAGATTCTTGAGTATTATCCGAGCTGAACCAATCCCAAAAGTACCTAGGCTCAAGACCCGTTCGAATATTTTTTTAAACCCGAACCTAAACCAAACTGATTTTTCGGATTGGTTCAGGTTTAACTTTTCGGATCCGAATAAAATACCTAGAACTACTTTAACCCATTTCATCAAATTATGAATTATACTCCATCCATTTCAATACAAATATAATTTTGACACTTTTATACGATTTTCTAATACTAATTCAATATACTGTTATGTCTCTAAAAATAACTTTGAAATATTTCATTAATTTTAAGTTGTGAAATATAAGTATTGTTATGGAAAAAAATATATAAAATTTTAAACATCATATTTTGAAATAATTATTTTAGTTAGAGATACTTGCATATTAAGCTTTTATATTTTTTTTGTTGGATATGAGTTTAGCATCCCATCAATAAGCACATCAAAATCTACCATTTCATAAAACGTTTTGGCCTAAAGATTAAAGTCGGCTAAAGAGTCAACAACCCAACATGAAGTTTGACCGTTTTTACTATAGATAGACCATTCACTGATCATTTAATGCTATCTTGTAATTTGCTAAAGCCCCGAGCTACATTTATAAAGCGACGAGCCCAAGCATTCTTTAGGGAGCTCGTCCATCGACGACCTCTCATCTCGTACATCATGTTCATTGTTCGGCTTCGGCCTAATAATTAATAACACAAAGTTTATGTCTCCATTTTTATCTCATTTTACTTGTATGTTCGGACTCTTTTGACCCCAACTATGATTCTCTCGAACTTGGTCAAAATCCTATAACATCACTTGGCGCCGTCTGTGGGGATAAGAAATTTCTCTTCACTTTAGACAAGGTCGAAAATGACAGGATCCTCCTTGATCAGTCTCAATCCCGATCCATCAGAACAGACTCCGAGCTTACTCCCTCAGAGCTCGTCGTTAGCGAGCATTACCACCGAGCCAATAATAACATCGATGCGAGCTCACATACTCCGTCACTAACACCTTATCCAATCAAACTCAGACAAACAACATGATCATAGGAAGACTCCTGACCTGCAATGACTCGATGGAGTCAATAAAAGAGTATAGACGAAAGGTGGACACATACCAACACTGGAAGCAAAGCACGAACTACGAGCTCAGAAATTACAATGAGATATCATTCACCGAAGAGGACGAGGAATGATTATACAAACATCACAATGATATGTTGGTCGTCAAGGTGAGAATAGGCGATTACGAGGTAGTTAGAGTCTTTATGGACACTAAGAGCACGATCGACCTTATATACGGAGAAACCTTACAGAGAATGGGACTAAGCGACTACGAAAGAAAGTGCTCAAAAGGCCCTTGACCGATTTCTCCGGCGACACAACCACAACTATCAGTATGATCAAGCTGCCAGTCCGCGTTGGCAAGATGACAATAATAACCAAGTTTGCCATCACAAATCGACCGGCAATTTACAATGCCATCTTAGGAACGCCATGGATCCACGCAATAAAGGTAGTTCCATCGACCTACTACCAATAAGTCAAGTTTCCAACTCCAGACGGAACCTTCACGCCCGAGGAAGCCAGGAAGTTCCAAGTACTTGTTTCCTCGTCGAAAATTCTGGGCATGCTTAGTCGCCAAGCTAAAAATACAGCTATTGCTGTAGGATGGCCCTCAGCGCGATACAATCGAACAAGTCAACATCGACATCAGCGACCTTGAGCGATGCGTTGGAATAGGGGCGAAGCTAAAAAAGTATCCGTAGGACCAGCTCATCAAATTCCTCCGCCGAAACTCTTCGACCTTCGCCTTGTCGATTAGTGACATGACATGTATCGATCCTACGGTCGCCTGCCACGAGCTATATGTTGATCTGGTGTTCAAACCTATCAAGCAGAAAAGAAGAAAGCTTGGCTGGAACGCTCTAAAGCAGTTAACATCGAGTTAGAAAGTCTGTACAAAAGCTGGTTCGATAATCGAGGTAAATACCTAGATTGGCTCCCAAGCCCAGTGGTCGTTAAAAAGAAAAATGGAACTTGGCGAGTGTGTGTCGACTTCACCGACCTCAACAAAGTATGCTCAAAAGACATATTCCCACTACCTCACATCGACTGACTCATCAAGGCAACAACATGCAACGAGTTCCTCTCGTTCATGGATGCTTTTTTCCGGATACAACTAGATAATGATGCATCTAGATGAACGCGAGAGACGTCATTCATCACTGGCCGAGAAACGTATTGTTACAAGGTGACGCCCTTTGGTCTCAAGAACACCGGACCAACATATCAAAGGTTAGTCAACAAGATGTTTGCCGATTAACTCGAGTAAAAAATGGAGGTGTACATAGATAATACGCTAGTAAAGTCATCATTGGCCGACCACCACATCGCTCATCTAACTACCTTTTTCAATAGTCAGAACAAGTATGGAATGAAACTCAACCCAGCCAAATGTACTTTCGGCGTCACCACGGAAGAGTTCCTTAGGTATATAGTCACAAATAGAGGAATAGAAGCGAATCTGCAGAAGATCGCGACACTCACCAAGATTTTATCACCAAAGAATATATGTGAGGTGCAAAGACTCACATGATGAATCGCCACCTTGAGTCGGTTCATTTCAAAATCTACGGATAAATGCTTTCCCTTCTACCAATGGACAAAACCAAGGCAACCATAAACCAGTCTTATATATCAGCAAGAGCCTCGATGACGCTAAAAACCGATATTCGACTCTGTAAAAGCTCGTTTTGGCAGTTGTCACCTCGGCTAGGAAGCTCCAGCCGTATTTTCAGTCTCATTCAGTGGTCGTCCTCACCAACCAGCTGATAAGGACCATACTACGCAACCGACCCAGTCTAGAAGAATGGCAAAATGGGAAATGGAATTGAGCGAACACGAGCTCGAGTATAAACCAAAAACAAGAGAAAAATCCCAAGTCATAGTGAATTTTCTAATCGAATTACCACCAGAACTCACCCGCATTGGCAACAAGCAACAATAAAAAATAGACTTTGTTCGTCGACGGATTATCCTCACGCAACGTATCAAGGATCGGAATCAGGTTGACTTCCCAAACATGAGAAATTTTGGAGCAATCTTTTTGATTCATGTTCACAGCGTCAAACAATGAGGCCGAGTACAAAATCCTTATAGCAGGGCTGCGATTAGCAAAAGCGATCGTATCAAGGAACATCGACGCATTGTGCGACTCGCAGCTCGTCGCTAGTCGGTAAATTAGAAAGTATGAGGCAAAAATGACTTGATGGGCGCATATTTGAAAATCTTTCAAAACCTAGTGGGTGAATTCTGCGTCTTTATAGTCATAAAAATCCCACGAAGCGACAATTCATCAGCATACGCTCTAGCCTCCCTCGCTTCCACATCCTACCTCGACTTTCGGTGGGTCATAATAGTCGAATCCATCGATAAACCTAGCATCGACCAAACCCAAAAACCATTCACCATCTCCGAACTTGAAGACAGAATGGACGACCCTGACCAAAAAAAATGAGCCTTTCATAAAGGAAGCTCTTGAGAAAACATACGATTGAAGAGACAAAATAAAAGCTGATATCCTAGAAGGAACAATCCCAGAACACAAGTGGGCGGACCAGCGCTTGAAATCATGATGCGCCCACTATGTCGTAAGCGATGGGAAGCTATTATGAACAAGCGCAACTAAGGCACTCATAAGCTGTATCCATGACGAAGAAATAAAATGGGTAATGGAAGAAACACACGAAGGAGTAAGAGGTAACCATTCCAACGGTCGAACTCTCGCTACGAAAATCAAAAGGCTAGGACATTTCTGGCAAACGATGGTAGTGGACAGCGAAAAATATGTCGCTTGCTACGAGAAATGTCAAAGACACGAGCCAGATATTCGTCAGCCCGCCAAAATTTTGACCACTTCTGCCGCCTATCTATTCATGAGATGGGAAATGAACATCGTGGGTCCATTACCAGCCTGCAGGCAAAAGAAGTTCATCACCATATTAACATATTCATAAAATGAGTAGAAGCTGAGTCCTACGCTAAGATTCATGACCTTGACATAAAAAAATTTGCTTGGAAATACATCATATGCTGTCACGACTTACCTTACGAAAACGTGACAGAAAACGGTTTGCAGTTCATTTCGAACATATTCGAAGGATTCTGTGCATTATGGAGAATAAGTCTAAGAAAACCAATGCTTAACTACCCCTAAAGGAAACGGGCAAGCCGAGGAACCGAACAAAACAATTATAGACGGATTAAAGCAACAACTCGAGAGCAAAAAGGGAGTTTGGGCCGCCAAGCTAGACAGAGTTCTCTGGTCCCACCGAACGACTCCGCGCCGAGCAACTGGTCAAACACCTTTCTTAGTGTCACACATAATGGAAGGAATGGTCATCGCCGAAATATGCTCCCTGACAATCTGGAAAAAGCTAGACCTAAACACGAGGATTAACAACAACATGATCCTCGATGTTAGAGGAAAAACGCGACCAAGCACTCTTTAGAATCCAAAATTATCAGCAACATGCGCAGATATTACAACAAAAAGGTCAAAGGCGGACACTTGAAAGAGGATACATCGTTTTTAGAAAAGTCTTCCTAAACGCACATGAATATAAAGCCGTTAAACTCGACGCGAACTGGGAAGGACCTTACATTATCTCAATAGTCGTCAAACAAGGGGTGTACGAGCTTGTTACAATGCAAGGTTAAGCGATAACATGATCATGGAACAAAAAAAGCTCAAAAGATACTACTACTAAACAGGTAGCGACCCAAAAAAACCCGGCTCTCTCTACGAGCCGAAGCTACTCTCTTAATAGGTAAAGAGAACTATAGTCAGCTTGATCCCTTTTCGGAGGGTACGTAGGCATCTTTTTTTTCAATGTTCAACTATTTCAATAATTTTTTTAATAAAAGTCTTCCTAAGTACCCCCTCGTACTTTACAAACATCTACATTATTGCCAAATAATCGATCAAAACAACGTGTTACATAGTATAGTGACTATGCGCGTCACGTTGTGGAAATTGATATCAATATTGAAGGACATAAGTCGGGCTAGTCCCGAACAAGTCTTTGACCGAACAAGTAAAAAATAAGCCGAACATTCCTTCGCACATCTAATTCAACCAAGACTTCTACATGATATTTCAAGCACATACTTGCATCTAAAACACTTAATTACAGGATAATCCGAGCCAAAATCCCCCCTATAATCATTTAGAGGATAAGCCCAGTTTTGCACTTTAACAGGAACCAAAAAGTAATCCGAGTACGTACTCACCCGTAAAAGTCATTTACAGGATAAGCCGAACACAAATCTGCACCTAGAAAAGTTAGTTCACAGGTTAAGCCGAGCACAGCCTCACACCTAAGATACAATTATGGGATAAGAAGAACTAAGATCCGCACCCTAAAAACAAAAACAAAGACAATTAAACAAAGTATAGCACACAAGAAGCAACAAAATATCTCCTCATTGCAAAAAGAACACTTTCTATGTACATATTACAAAAAGAAAAGAAAAGTCCCCACATATCATAATAAGAGGAACCTAACAAAAAGAGGGACAAAAAAACTACTAGCTAAGAGTTTTCGGAAGCTCATCCCTCCAGAACAACAGACTCCTCATTACGAAGTCTCGCAGCTTCAGCAGCAGAAATAACCCCCCTTATTTGAGCCATGCACGTCCCAAACGGGGTGATCCGCTAAAGAATTATCCCTACGACCATGTTCACCAAAAGGAGTCATATGAATATTCTTATCAAACATAACGATATATTCCATTGAATAAAGCTCCTCTCTCAGGATATTTTCTTCAGAAACTAATAGATCGATCTTGGACAATGGAACTTTCAAGCCCTCATCAAAAAGAAGACGATAAGACGCCATAATAGAAAATAATTGGTTCAACTCCAAAATTTTCTTTTGAAAACGAGTTTCCTCTTCCCTGGCCTTTTTGAACTTCAAAAAACGAGCCTATGCCTTATCAAAGTGCCTGAAGATTATCACACTCAGATTTATGCGTGGTTTGATCAGAAAGCAACACACCCCTAGCTTTCGCAGCAGAATCACGATTCGCGGAGGCGATGGCCCAACAACTTTCTTCCTCCTGGGACAAGTCAACAATCTGCAGCTCAAGATCTTCAACCTTTTTCCTCTCTCGTTGGAAGACTTCACCAACTTCCACGAGCTCATGAACTTTGTCATGCAATTTTAGAAGCCTCGTGCCCAACTCCTTTTTCTCAAACTTGAGGGTCATAATTTCAAACTCGCCTCCACAAGACGATTCTCGTTTGCGAGATCCTATCATGGAAATATGAGAAACGAAGGCCTAATAAGAAGGAGAAAACAATAAAAACAATTAAAAAAACTTCCCCAAAACACCAAAACTCTTACCCGGGCTCGATCGCGACCCACTTTCTGGTGGAGATCAGGTCTGAAAAGAATAAAAATCGGCGGGCACTCTATGGTCGGACTCATCATAACTTACCGAAGAAACTGCGTACACGCATTCAAATTATTAACGATCGTGCCGGCCCCGGAGTATTCAAAACAAAAGGAGAAATCACAGCCTTAGTCCCACTGCATCCGTGCTCCCCTCGATCACCATATTTACAGACCGTTAGCTCAGTCAAAACCACGGCATTCCCGCCCTCCACCTCAGCATTAGAGGTCTGGCCGGGTTTTTTTCCTTCTTTTTCTTTGGCACCAAGTCATTGTCACCATTCTCTTCATTTTGAACGACGATCGGGACAGTCACAAGCGACCTTTTCCTCTTTTTCTTACTCTTCTCTATCGACTGCTCGACAACCACCTGGTCAGCAACGCTTACCTTAGGAGGGGGGGGCTCGAGTTAATCCCTTCCCCTTGGACATCGACAGTCATAGCATTTGGATTACCCTTACCCAAACAACGCAATGCGGGGTCTCCCTCAACAAAAAGACGACCTTTTAAAGCTCGATCCTCGGAAGAGCATCCGACTGAAGGTCCTCAACCATCTGATCATCGACACCCTCAACAAGAAGGCGAACACCAATATCAGCTTATCCATTATTTCGGCTTCCAAAATATAGCAAGCATAAGGTCCTAGGGAAGGTTTCTTCTTTTTCTTCAGAGGTCTGCTCGGTTTAAGCTCCCAAGTAGCCGCCCCGACTTCTATACGAGCAACACTCTTTCAGATCCTTCCCACATGAAAATCTGGCCACTTCAAGGTGCCGAGCGAAATCAACTTTTCTAAATCCACAGAAATGTTTTTTCGGATAAGAAGCACTAAATGAATGATGATCTAAAAACTAGGTGGGGGAGAAGGGAGCATAAAACAACTAACAAAAGAGAAAGTAAGGGGGAAAGGGAAAAAGACGATCGTACCATTATTATGCTTCCATGGCGACTGATACAACCTATTTACATCAGGGTATGATGCACCATTGATCCTCGCAAAAAATAATGATTATTCTAGTCAGTTATTTTACTTCTCACCTCAGTAACAAACTTAAGACCACGGCGACTTTTGGCCGTGACATACTGCATCCCGAAAGTCGCCATGTTAGTCAAGATCCTCATTGCTTCCTCAAAAATGTGAAGGGTCATATCGATTTTACCTCAACAAAAAGAAGCATAGTGCCTACCATATTAGGGATCGCAATAGGACAAAACTGGGAAAGAGCAATTTGGCATTGCTCGCAATAGCCGACAAGGAGCTTAGGGAGAGAAAACGATAGGTAACAATTGATGAACCAACAATCATAAAGCTAAATCCACCTTTCATGAACCGACCACGGTCTATTGCTTGGGGTCGAAAGTCGAAGCTCAAGGCCAGAACAACGATCATGAACCCGTTTTATCTCATTCAAAGTCTCATGTTTGTATGCAGACTTCTGAACCTGGCGGGTTACCACGCTTTTCATCGTTTCCTTATCAACCTTTGCATTCTTCTTCTGCTTCTTTTTTTTTCTTATTCGGCAATCCAGTCGGGACAGACACTTCGGCGACTTGCTCACGAATTTCATTTGCATCCACTAATGGAGCTTCATCTCGATCAACGCCCAAACCACCAAATTGATATTTTTGAACGTCAAAATGAAGACGACGGTTCATGAACATTGATTCCTCTTCAACGACCCGAGATTCAACTTCTCTATCAGCGGATTTCAGAATATGTATAAGCTCATACTCGAGGAAGCAGACAGGCGACTATCATCATCGCTAGTGGAAGACGATCACTGACTAGATTAAGTGCTCATTCTCGGTAAACCGAAATCAGACATCGAAGACGAAGCCAAAGAAAAAGAGTGACACAAGAAAGAAAAAAACACGGCAGGCAAAAATGGGAAGAAGAAGACTGGGACAAGAGGTTTTTATAGAAGAAGTTTTAGCAGTTACCGAGGGAACATCATCATTACTCCTACATGACCATTGAGTTTTGACGGTTGCATGTCTGTGACGTCACATGAGATACGCGATATTGTTATCCGTACGATTATCGATGCTTTTCGCCTTCTCAAAGTACACCGCGACACGTGTCCATGGTGCAACGGAATGCATAAGCCGTACAAGCCAGATGAGCTGATCAGATTTCTACTTGACATAAATACTCAGAAACATTCGCTGACTCTGACCCGAGCCGAAGTCCAACGAACTGGGGGACTAATTGTTGGATACGGGTTTAGCACCCCATCCATAGACCCATTAAAATCTGCCACTCATCTAAACATTTCAGCCCAAAGACTAAAGCGCGCTAAGGAGTCAACAGCCCAACAGAAAGTTTGACCACTTTTACTATAAATAGACCTTTTACTGATCATTTATCGCTATCTTGTAATTTGCTAAAGCTCCAAGCTATATTTATAAAGAGAAGATCCCAAACAATCTTTAGGGAGCTCGTCAATCAACGACCTCCCATATTGTCAGTATGTTCATTGTTCGACTTCAGCCAAATTATTAATAACAAAGAGTTTTCGGCCCCGCTTTTGTCTCATTTTACATGTATGTTCTGACCCTTTTAATCTCAAGTTTGATTCTCTCGGACTTGGTCGAAATCACGTAACAACATTCTTTCTTTCTTTTTTGGACAACAACTTTTGTTTAACTAGATTTTAAAGGACCACATTTTTTTGAACAACATTGTTTTAGAAATGTGCTTAGCAAATTTAAGTCTTTTTCAAATCAGTTGTAAGTATACTTATATTGATTTTTCTAGAAAATGTGATATTCTAAACAAAAAAAGTTGATATTTTAAAGTATTCATCTAGTTAGTAATTACCATTTCAATATTGATTACATTTTTTGTCAACCCAGTATTGATTACATTAGTCCTTAGAGATATCAAGATCCATATTATCTGGTTCTTTTTTCTAGAACACACGTTTCAAAAATGTATTATATCTAGTCTACCGTTTGGTTCTAATCAGTAATCTAAATCATATTTTTTACAGTTTTAAAATGTGTTTATGGCTTACAAACATGTGCACTATCATACAATACCATTTTAACAAGTTTTTCGAGTGTCAGCCAAATAGACCTCTGATTACCAGAAGGTCGCTAATATCATAATTATAATTTGTGGCAAAAATTTCAATTTCAAACACAATACTTATGTGAAAGTCTTCTTAATCTAATGATAATGTAAGATTTTGAAACTCCGATGATCTGGAGATAATTTATTGATCATAATATATAGATTACAAGAGATGAGATCAAATCTATGAAAGTATCTTAACAGATATATATACACGATATTGATTCGGTATTATCTATATTCTAACACCCCCTCCCCGCGGTCCGAACAGGAGGTTCTCGAACGTTCAGACTGGATCTAAATGTCTAGGAAAACCGATGTTGGCAATCTTTTAGTGAAGATATATGCATGTTGGAGGGATGTAGGGACATGAACCACCTTGACCTGCCCAAGAGCGAAACGTTCACGGACAAAGTGTATATCTATCTCGATGTGCTTAGTTCGTTGATGTTGAACTCGATTCGAGCAGAGCTAAACTGCACTTATGTTGTCACAATAGACAATGGACGCCGTGTTGATAGGTACACGCAGCTCAAGGAGTGAATTTTGTAGTCAGGTAAGTTCAGCCACTGTATTAGCAACACCTTTGTACTCAGACTCGGAACTGGATTGAGAGATTGTTGGTTGACACTTGGCAGACCATGAAACCTGATTGTCACCAAAGAAGATGCCGAAGCCAGAGGTGGAGCATCGTGTGTCTGGACATCCTGCCCAATCCGAGTCAGTATACGCAACTAGGGCCATGGAAGAGGAAGAATGCATGTGTAGTCCATGAGTGATGGTACCCTTTAGGTATCAAAAAATCCGTTTGAGATCAAGAAAATGATGTTCCCTTGGATCATGCATGAAGAGGCATACTTGTTGCACCGCATAGGAGATGTCTGGGCGGGAGAACGTGAGATAATATAGAGCTCCAGCCAAGCTTCTGTAAAGATTTGGATCCGAGAATCGCTTACCCTCCGTTGCACTGAGCTTCGGTTTCAAGTCCACAAGTGTGAGGCATGGCTTGTAATCAATCATCTGCGAACATTGGAGAATGTCAGCAATGTAATTCTGCTGATGTAGAAACAATCCTTTTGTGTCCCGCTGTACTGAAATCCCAAAGAAATGATGAAGAGGACCGAGATCCGACATAAGAAATTAAGACGAGAGCGATGCAATGATGGACTGCAGAAGAGCCGATGAGGATGCTGTGAGAATAATATCGTCCACGTACAAAATTAGGTAAGCCAAATCCCTGCGACGACAAAAAAAAAATAAGAGAGGTGTCCATGATGCTTTGTACGAACCCAATTCGTTTAGCAAAGGTTTCAAAACAAAGGAACCAAGCACGAGGCACCTGCTTAAGTCCATAAAGCGATCGATGGAGGAGACAAACATGATCCGGGCGCGAGGCATCCTTGAAGCCGGGTGGTTGGTGCATGTAAACCGTTACCTTGAGATCACCATGGAGGAAGGCGTTTTTGACGTCAAGCTGGTGGAATGGCCAGATTTCGGTGATGGCCACGTGCAGAACATATCAGATAGTTTCTGGTTTAATCACCGGGCTAAAAGTAGCCTCTCAGTCGACGCTGAGTTGTTGTGACTTCCCATTAGCTACCAGTCGAGCTTTATAGCGCGCCAGCTTCCCTGTAGTATCGAATTTGTGCCTGAAAAGCCACATAGAGCGAATAAAATTAGCAGACTTGGGCCGTGGTACTAAAGACCAAGTTCTTGTTTTAATAAGAGCACCATATTCCTCTCCTATAGCATTGGTCTAGTTTGGGTCTTTGGCTTCCTGAACACGAGTGTGAGGAAACAGAGAGACTGCGCTTGTGTGGAGACACATGCGCTGAATTGGTTTCTTGACTCCATCTTTACCTCGCGTGATCATGGTGTGAGCAGGAGCTGATCGATTAGGAGGATAATTAACCGGTGGAGCAGGTAATATAGGAGGTGGTGAAGGGGCCAGTGGAGTGTTTGGTGTAACCGGAAGTGGAGCAGTTGGTTGAGCCACCAGTGATCCATACACGATGCGTAGAGGTGTGATAGAGGGAGAATCGTGAACCAAAGTCGATGATGAAGAGGAGTGAGCCATAGGAAAAATGTTTTCATCAAAGGCCACATGTCGCGAGAGAATGATCCGGTTGGTTGACGTATCCAGGCAGCGATAACCACGATGTTCAGAGAGATAGCCCAAAACGATGAACGAAGTTGAGCGCCTAGCAAGCTTGTGTGAGCTGGTGGCGAGCAGAATTGGATAGCAGAGAGACCCGAATACACGAAGGTGTTCATAGTTGACTGGTTTTTTGAATAACCGTGTGTATGGAATCTCAATTTGAATCATCTTTGATGGGAGAATATAAGTGATGTAAGCTGTCGTGTGTAGTGCTTCAACCCAATAAACAAGAGTCATGTGCGCTTGAAAGAGAAATGTTCGGACTAGGTTATTCAGGGTGCGAAGCATACATTCTGCTTTGCCATTCTGCTGAGAGGTATATGGGCATGAGAATCGGAAAGTTGTGCCCGTGGTTGCAAGCCGAGATCGAA
Organism: Orychophragmus violaceus; assembly: GCA_030180135.1. Lineage (NCBI taxonomy): Eukaryota > Viridiplantae > Streptophyta > Magnoliopsida > Brassicales > Brassicaceae > Orychophragmus > Orychophragmus violaceus. Next base: position 80,507,343 of record CM058240.1, on the reverse strand, counting down.
AAAGAGTGTTGTCAAATTCGCGGCCATTGTCGCATTGTAAGGAACCGATTTCTCTATGGAAATGTGTTCGAACCATGGAAGTGAAATGAAGGAACCGACTGAATGTGTCACTCTTTCGCTGTAGTGGGTGTATCCATATGAAGTGACTGAAATCATCAAGAAAAATCACATAATATTTGATGCCAGAGATGCTAGAAATTGGTGAAGTCCATAAATCAGAATGAGTGATATCAAATGGTCGTAAAGTTACTATTTTTGAAGTAGAAAATCGCAAACAAACATGCTTTCCTAATTGACATGCATGACACAGATTTGTTATGTTAGTCGGTTTGAAAGCTAAAACACCAGAAGAGGATAAAAACTTTAATGCAGAGTGGCCTAAATGACCAAGCCAGCGATGCCAAAGAATTCCAGGAGATGCAGTGGTCATGAGTGAAAGCAGAGGAGATGAGTGACGCATGACGGTGTATAGAGGTTCGAGACTGTCACATCGGAGAAGAAGCTGCCGGGTGCGAAGATCCTTGACACAGAAACCAAAAGGGTCAAATTCCACTGAACATGAGTTATCAGTCACAAAATGTAAAACCGAGACAAGGTTCTTGATAATGGAAGGGCACACGAGGACGTTGTGGAGGTGTAAAGATCGAGATGATGATGGTAGAGAGGTATGTCCCGTGTGTGTGACCCGAATAGAGGAACTCTTGCCTACAATAATAGGTAAATGATTGCACTTATTAAACAAGGAACGTAGCGTACCTGGATGTGTGCTAATGTGATTGGTATCCCCGATATCCATGTACCATGACACCTCCGATGGGTCTTGAAGACTCATTGTGCTGAAAGCACTTGGGAGAGACGACGACATATGGTTGTTTGGTGGAGCCGTACGCGTGTAATGAGCCTCATGCTGTGGAGAGGGACCGAGAAGCCCATAGGAGTGATTGCTCAAGACGGTTGATGGCGCCGCATATGAAATTGGCGAGTATGATGCATACAGTGGTTGATAGTACGGTGGAGGAGGGCAGTAGTTGTATTGTTGCCACATAGGAGGTGAGTAACCCCATGGAGGTTGCTGGTATAACTGGTTCTGGTTGAACCCGACCATGGTTGTTATGTCCTCCATGTCCGCGGCCACTGCGAGATCGTCCACCCTGATGCTGTGATGAGGATCTGGTCTGAGATGCCTCCGCCTGAGCCGTGTAAATGACACTGGACGAGGACGCATCAGAGGTGTTCTGAGGCGTATGTTTTGGCTGCTTAGAGAGACGGCGCTCCTCCATAAGTAACATCGATCCTGCCTTTTTGAAAAAAGGAAAAGAAGTTGATGTTGAATAACCTTCATGATGTTGTCAAATTTGTTGGAGAGACCATTGAGAAGATGCATCACCAACGATCGATTGGAGACTGGAGAGTCCAGATTTTCAAGCAAATCGACCAACGATTCCTCTTATGGCAGTAGTCGGTGATCGACATGTCACCGATTTCAAGGTTGCGAAGCTCATTGTCATATCGAATGGCTTGTGATTCCTTATTATCGCGGAAAAAAATTGTCTAATGTGAGCCAGAGATCGCAAGCAGTGGATCGGGCTTTGAGAATAGTGTCCAAGAGTTTTGTAGAAACGGTACCGTAGATCCACATCTTGATGAGGCCATCTCGTTCCTTCCACTTCTGGTCATCGGCGAACGCAGGAAGAGTAGCGCCGGTGATCTGACCATGAACGCCAAAGCTGATACAGTGGGTTTCAAAGAGTTCGCACCAAACATCATAATTCAGTTTCTCAAGGTCGAGCAGAATAGGGATGGAGGCGCGAATCTGAGCGATTGTGTATGGCTTATCATTAGTTGTGATAATATCCGAGGCGTTCGCCATTAGAGAAGATAGAAGAAGAAGAAGAAGAAGAAGAAGAAGAAGAAGAAGAAGAAGAAGAAGAAGAAGAAGAAGAAGAGAAGAGAGTCAGAAGTTAGGATCGAGTATAGCTTTTAGGGTTTAGCTATTTAGCTCTGATCCCATGTAAGATTGTGAAACTCTGATGATCCGTAAATAATGTATTGATCGTAATACATATATTATAAGAGATGAGATCAAATTTATGAGAATATCTTAACAGCTATATACAATATTGATTCGGTATTATCTATATTTTAATAGATAACTAAAAGTTTGATTAATCTTCTATATTAGAAATTTGGGATTCAATTCACAAACAATACAATTTTCATAGATGAACAAGAACGTGTTTTATAGGAAATCTTGAACCTGATATAAATAGAGTTATTCGTCATATGATTAATATATGTTGTGATTTTTGTAAAACTCATAAATTGTTTATTGATGAATTGTTTTATAACTGATTTCATAATTTGTGTTGAAAAAAGAATTTAGACGGTAAAAAGGACATAATTCCTACTATTAATTCATTTTTCATAATAAAACTGAAATACGACCTGCAAATACTAAAATAGCTAATTAGCCACACTGGCATGTTTCAATCATGCCCCAGGCCCAACAATAACATAAAGACAATTAGTTGAGAAGTTTTGCAAGTATATGCATATTTTATTTAATAAGCGTTCTTCATGGATAAAATTTTATAAAAATGCCTCGTGGATCACGAAATCATAGATTATTATTTCGCCTTGTACTAATTGATTGATGGCTTATATGCGGATATATGGTTATGTCCAATATAAATACAAGTAGAGTTCAATTCAACTGATCATAGCACCGATCACAATATACTCTCCCTTCAAAGGTCAACTCTCTTTTCCTCTCAATTTGTAGAATTTGATTGATAGTTCCAATAACAATCTTTTTTTCTAACTAATTGTAGGCAATTTGTAAGATTATTCTAAAAGCAAACAAAGATGGCCCAAAAGGTGGAAGCACAAGGAGGGAAAGGAGGCAATCAATGGGATGATGGATCCGCACACGATGCGGTAACCAAGATTCAGGCCGCAGCCGGTGGACTCGGCATTCAATACGTCAAGTTTGATTACGTCAAGAACGGACAAACCGAAGAAGCCCCTCTTCGCGGTATCAAAGGCCGTAGTATCGCAGCTGATCCGGTTCTTATACTTCTTCCTTTCTCATTGATCACCTTCTTTTATATATAACTATAGTTTCCTTTTTGGAGCTTTGACATGTTGATCTTGATCTTTGTAGTTTGTGATTAACCATCCAGAGGAACATCTAGTTTCTGTAGAAGGTTGGTCTAACCCTGGCGGTGTCATTCAAGGGCTTCAGTTCAAATCCAACAAGAAGACTTCTGATGTCATTGGATACGATGAGGGTACTCACTTCACTCTTCAAGTTCAAGACAAGAAGATCATTGGATTTCACGGGTCTGCTGGAGACTATGTCCACTCACTTGGAGCTTACTTTGCTCCGTTGACTTCTACCCCGTTGACCCCTGCCAAAAAGCTGCCGGCACTTGGTGCCGGTGAAGGAACTGCATGGGATGATGGTGCTTACGATGGTGTTAAGAAGGTGTACGTAGGACAAGCCCAAGATGGTATATCAGTCGTTAAGTTTATTTACGACAAAGGCGCTGAGGATATCGTCGGAGCTGATCATGGAAATAGTACTCTACTCGGATTCGAAGAGGTATCATGCTTTCTTTCTCTATTGGTTAATTGTGATATGTATGAATATTTTACATAGAACTAAGCTTTGGTAAGGGAATTCTCAAAAATATTTTTGTGTTACAAAGGAAATTAGATTGGGTCCATCAGTCAATAATTATTTTATTTTTTGTTAATTAATTGCAGTTTGAACTTGATTATCCGAGTGAATACATCACGGCAGTTGAAGGCACCTACGATAAAATCTTTGGGAGTGACTCGGCTGTCATTACCATGCTAAGGTTCAAGACTAATAAGCAAACCTCTACGCCTTTTGGACTTGAAGCTGGCACAGCCTTTGAGCTCAAAGAGGAAGGCCACAAAATTGTCGGATTCCATGGAAACGTCAGTGACCTGCTTCATAAGATTGGAGTCTATGTCCTTCCAGTCACCAACTGATCATATGACATATTTCTCTATGATTCCATGTATCTAATAAGTTATCAGAACTCTCTTCCATATTTGTTATTTGAAGTATCCTCGTGCCTCTGGTAATGTTTGAATAAATGTTTTAAGTAATATCTCTTGCGATGTTGTTTTATTTGATGTGTTTGTAATCTGCATTAATAAAGATATTAGGTTCCACTTCCATCTACGACAATGAACAAATATATGGGTTGTATATGGATGCAATGGAGCCTGAGTTGGGTGACGTTCAGTGTTTTTTTCGTCATGAGATCTATTTTCATAGTTTAACCCTTTGACAACACGAAAAAACCGATGTTCAATTCTTTAACAACATGAAAAAACTTAAAATTCTGTAAATAAAGTTTCGTTAGTTGAATGTTCATTATAATGATCCCACTGTGTTCTGATGATGGTTGAATTTAACATTGTTTCCGTATTATTTTGTTATAAGTTATGCGACACCTATAATCTAATTTTTTTGTCAACTATTTTATTTTGTTAATTTAGCTCACTGTCGTCCTTACATGGCACAACAAATTTGATAAAGTTTACGATTTTTTTTTTGGTTGTTCCAAACATGAAAAATGTTTAGTTGAAAAGTTATGTAAGTAAATGAGTCGGCAAAATATATTTTGTGGTATAATAATTTAATATGCCTCCCGGATCACCAGATTACTAGGTTTTAATCCGTGTTGAGCGCGAAATATTAGTTATATGATTTATTTCTTTCGAGTAGTCTTCGACATTCAGATCTTTGAGTCGAGTTCGGATCGGGTTCTTTCAGTTTTCAGATCCAACAAATATAAGAATTAATAATCCATTTAAGATCCAATATATATATTTTTTGGGCCAGAGTCAGTCGCGGTCAAACTATGGCATACCTATAAAAGTCTGATTTTTCCAAGTACCAATCGGTTCGGATATTTTGGATATAAAATACTCGAAAACTATAAGATATCCAAAAAATATTGTAAAATACCAAAAAAACTTATAAAATTTCTAATTTTCTTTTATAAAAATACCTAAAAATAATAGGTCATATCATGTCATTTTAGGTTCTATAAGATTTATGAAATCATACCAGGTTCTATCGGATCTTATTAGTTTTTTTACTAACAAATTCTTTCGGGTACCGAATATATAATTATAACAAGTTGTATTAGGTATCTAAACAGATCTAGATAAGATCCAGACTGACCTATGTGGGTACTTGATAAGTATATTTGACAGGTAAAAATTCAAAGACGTGGCCCGAACCAACCGATTTTTGGGTCAATTTGAAGACGGTCATCGGGTTCAGGTAAAAGTGTGCATGCCTAGTTTCGAGAACGTGTTATGATTTTTATTTATTTTAATTATTTAGATTTTCTAAGTATGATATTTTATCTTGTTTTGAAGGTATATTTTAGTTACATAGTTTTGGATTTTTCGGATAAATTTTTCGTTTTTATTTTCACTAAAGCTTTTGAATATTCTTTTGCTATATAGTTTTATTTATGTGTTGAGTTTATAAATTATTGTTTCTAATTTTCCATTTTCGTTATACAAGTTAATATTTTGTTGTATTAGATATATTTTGTATGTATAATATAATTATATAGACAATAATAATGAACCAAGTAAATTATTTTTTATTAAAGAAATCAACATCTTAAATTTAAAATAATAAATGGAAAATATATATTTGAAATATGTACTAATAATCCTAAATAACTTGAAAATTAGAAAAATTAAAATATCATAACGGAATATTAATAAATAAATATTAAGGTATAGATATATAATTAAATATATGTCTATAAACACAAAGTATATTATAGATAGCTACACTCTGTAGAAAATGAATAAAGGTATGGAATTTAGATATTAGATATAAAAAATTCTATAGATATTGATCCACGGACAATTCATTAAGAGGACACCTGTTTTTTTCCTCTCTAAATCCAACAAAAACAGGAGGGAGAGGAGGCAACTAGTACTCCCAAATGGTCTGTCCATCGTCCAATTAGGCTTGTTCAGAATGATCATTTTATTTTGGGCTATAATTGGTCGGTTTGAAATGGTCAATGATTCAAAAAATGTCCATGCTGAATAAAAACTATGTCTATTTGGACAAGACCATGGACAACCTATTTTACTATATCTAAAATTGGTTATCAATACTATTTAAAACACGATTATGTGATTTTAGCGATAAAATTCGATTTTACGGTTTCGCGAGGAAATCAATTTTATGGTTTTGGCGGAAAAAATCAATTTTACGATTTTCGCGGAAAAATTTGACTTTGTGGTTTGGGCGGGAAAAATAATATTGTTATTTTGACAGTAAAACTAGATTTTACGGGTTTGATAATAAAACTTGATTTTGCGGTTTTGGCGGAAAAAATAAATTTTATGGTTTTGACGAGGAAAGTTAATTTTACGCTTTTGGCGAGAAAACTTCGATTTTCGGTTTTGACGGTAAAACTCGATTTTACGGTTTTGGTGAGAAAAGTTGTTTTGCGGTTTCAGCGGTAAAACTTGATTTTGCGGGTTTAACAATAAAAATTGATTTTTCAGTTTTGGCGGGAAAAGTCAATTTTACGATTTTGACAGGAAATTTGATTTTGCGATTTTGACGGGAAAACTCGATTTTTTGGTTTTGACGAAAAACGAGATTTTATGGTTTTGACGGAAAAGTCGTTTTGCGGTTTTGACGATAAAACTCTTCAAAACCTAATTTTTAGTTTAAAGTTGACTAAGGGACAAAAAATAAAATAAAAAAATCTTCACATTTATTTAATCCTAGATTTTTAATAATTTGGGCATGACCAAAGTCCATTTGGTTTTGCCCATTTGGACCACGGACAGAATTAGTCCAAAAACCATTTAGACCATTTTGGTTTTGGACATAACCATGATCGTCCATAATAAATTGGACTGGTCATGTCCATGGACACCCCAACTATTTGACACCTCTAGAGGCAACCAATGTGACGATGAATCCGAACATGATGAAGTAACCAAGATTCAAGTCGGAGCAGGTGGAATCGGTATTTAGTACGTTAGGTTCAATTATGTCAAGAACGGACAAACCGAAGAAGCCCCTCTTTGCGGTATCAAAGGCTGTAGTATCCCAGTTGGTCAAGTTCATATACATTTTCACTTTCCCATTGATCTTTTTATTTTATCTATAGTTTTCTTTTCGAAGTTTTAGACATTCTTGATCACGATCTATACAATTTGTGATTAGCCATCCTGAAGAGCATCTAGTTTCTGTAGAAGGTTGGTATAACCCTGAATGTCTCATCCAAGGGCTTAAGTTCAAATCCATCAAGAAGACTTCTGATGTCATTGGATACGATGATGGTACTCAATTCACTCACCAAGTTCAAGACAAGAAGATCGTTGGCTTTTATGGGTTTTCCGGAGATTATGTCCATTCTCTTGGAGCTTACTTTGCTCCGTTGACTGGTTCAACCTAGTTGACCCCTGCCAAGAAGCTATCGGCGGTTGGTAGTGATGAAGGAACTGCATGGGATGTTGGTGCTTACCATGGTGTTAAAAAGTGCACGTACTATGTAGGTCAAGGCTAAGATGGTGTATCATCGGTTAAGTTTGGGTATGTCAATGGTTCTCAAGTGTTTGTTGGAAAGACGACTTTACTCGGATTCGAAGATGTATTTAATTTTGTATATTGCTTCTTTTAATTAAAACTAGATTTTGATATGCACTGACTATGTGATATTAGTAAAGAAAATTTAATTTGTGCTCAGAAATGAGGTATTAGCCATGTTCGAAAATGCGCCATCGAGCTTCGGTTAATCTCCGGCGAAACGCTCAGGCGGTGAGCAGCCGCGCAAATTGGTAAATCGGATCAAAAATTGGGATTTGAAAAAAAACTTCATGTTTCTCTTTAATTCGAATAAGAAATCAAGTATTATGTTAAAAAATTATAATAGTAAGATTCATAAGAAAAACAAGTTAAAAGATGTCAATTTTGTATTAAAAAATTCGGTGAAAATTAGGTTAACAAAGTCGTAGTGGTGAAAGTTGAAGAGAAAGACGGTTTGGTAATTTTGCATTTCATTAAAAAAGCCAAAAAAAGTTACAAAGTTGGGTTTGAACCAACATTTTTTGGAAGGAAAGTAAGATACCCCACCACTAGACCATCATATCCATTTGGTATTGCCAACTCTAATATAATTTATATACTAATATATAAAAATATAAAAAAATTTGTTCTGTGTAAATCTTGTGTACTCTCTAATTTTTTTAGTTAGGCACTAGGCTAACCCCACTGTCTGACTAGCGTCTAGTGAGTTTTCGACCAGAGTACCTTAGATTGTTTTTAAAAATAGTTTTTTTTTTTTTATTTTGCTATAAAATTTTTATTTGGGTTAGAGATGTTAAAACGGACAGATCCGGTCCGTTTAGTCTCATTCATATTTAAATCCATTTTGACATGTCCGTTTCAACAAGTTACAAGTAGCACATGCCTATTTAATATCGTTTCAACCCTTTTATAAATTTTAACTTAAAAAGTAATAGAAAATACAGAAATTTAACTTATATATTTTTATGAAATATTAAAAATTCGAAAATGTAGTAATAAAGAAGTATTTTTTCAATTTTCAATTTTCAGTTTCATAATTTTTATTTTTAAAATTTTATTTGAATTTACATAGATATGTTAAAAGGGACAAGTCATTCCAGTTTAGACTCGTTTATTTATGAGACCCATTTAGACCCATCCATTTAAATCAGCAAGAACTAAAAAGTAACATATGCCTGTTTAAATCAGTTTAAGCACATTTATAATTTTTAATTTTGTAATTTTAATATAAATAGAGAAAATTAAATTTTTATATTAGAAATTTAATATAAAAATACGAAAATATCAAAATACACAAGATTTTTAATTCCTAATTTTAGTTTTTATTTTGAGTTTCATAATTTTTTTTGGATTGACATGTTGCCTGTTTAGATCTGTTTATATTTAAGATTCATTGAAACCTATCCGTTTAAACATGTCTCAAGTAACATATGCATATTTAAATCCGTTTAGGCTCATTTCTAAATTTATTTTAAAAAATTAATATAAATATGGAAATTTAACTTTCTATTTTAAATTTAATATCAAAAATATAAAATATGAATATACAGAAAAAGTAAAAAAAAAAATTGTCATTTGTCTTGTCTGATAAACAATTAGTGTATTTTTTAACTATTAATTCATCTTATATCCAAATATTATAATCGAGAATCATAAATTATGTTACAAATATTATTATATACACACATATTTTGGGATGAAAAAAATAAAGCAATGTCATTTTATAATCCATATTAGTATTGCTCATTAGAAAATAATACATTTACAAACAAAATCCTGTAAACTGAATAGAGTTCCCTATTCATAATAGCTTTGTTAAAATTCATATTTAGTATTGAAAGAGATTGTTAGATATTTTGTTTAATGAAAAATAAAATAATAGTATATATGGTTTATATAATAAATTAGTTTGGAGTTAATGTTTTCTTTGTTAGTTAAAATTTGAAATAATATATATGATGGAAAAAGCGAATTTTGATAGGTGTTAGTTAAATGGAACTAAATTTAACAAAGTAAAAAAGAAAAAAAGAATATTCCACCATAGAATCGTACATATTTACACACCAATGACATATTTACAAAATATTTTAGTTTAAATTTCTTTTAATCAAGAATCACAAATAAAGACCAAAATAAAATATTAATTTAAACACATTGGATTGAAAAAAAAAATACCAAACCAATTAAATAATATCAAAACCGAAGCCCCTAATCGATATGCAACGTCACCTACCCTAATAATTCCAGTTGTATATTATAAGCCTGTTACAATATTTTTTTGTTTTTTTTTTTGATTAATCTTGGGGTATCACAAGCTTATGGAAGGGTTCAGACTAATTTTTAAGAGGAGGTGTGCTCATGGATAGACCCTCTCTCCGAGTATTCAAATGGGCCGAAAGCAATGGGCCCATATCCATGTAGGTGTCCTAAATAAATGTGACTCAGTTTCGCATGGTAGGAAGATCGAACCCGGAACGTAGTAGCGTCTAAGGCCCGTCTCCAAGCACTTGACCACAAGAGTAAGGACGACTATTACAATATTGATCACTGAAATAATAAGATAGCAAAAGTTGAGTAAGCCCAGCAAAAATAAATATTTATTGTGTTATGTTTACCAACAATCTCGATTATATTTTGTGAACAAACTAAAAATCAGAACGGTCGGACAAATTATTCTTTGTAATGAAAAGAAGTTAGAAATTAGGATAACTTTTTTTCTCTCCACGATTCCTTTGATCTGAATTTCCCTTTCAGATCAAGATCTGATTCCATGCTTTTCACTCACTTTTATCCCCCATGTTCAGCATCGAGATCAAATCGTCCTTTATCTCCTGTTGTAAGAGATTTCAATTTTCTATTGAAGTATTTTCATGACATAATACCGTACTTGTCTCTCTTTCAAAAAATTAATTGTTATTAAACGTTGAGCTATATAATTTTCAGCTTTGATTTCTGATTTTAACCTATTAATTTTGTTGCTCAAAGTCGATAAAGATCCATGCAAACTGGGTTTTGTCCTTCCAATCGTTCCCTAGTAACATAGCTCTACTTTAAAAGGTATTTTTCTCAAAAAATGAATTCTCTAATCTCTAAACGATTATGATTTTGATTTATGAGCATATTCTGAATTAACCATTGACATACATAAAGTGAACTGGGGAATTAGAGTTTTGATTCTCCAAACATTGATCCAAGCATTTTATTAGTTGGTCTCACCCGTACCTAAGGAGCTGGAATCCACTCTCTCTCTCTCTCTCTCTCTCTCTCTCTCTCTCTCTCTCTCTCTCTCTCTCTCTCTCTCTCTCTCTCTCTCTCTCTCTCTCTCTCTCTCTCTCTCTCTCTCTCTCTCTCTCTCTCTCTCTCTCTCTCTCTCTCTCTCTCTAAAATACGCTTGGGGTGGACCGTGTCCAGTGGCGGATCCAGAAAATATTTGAATCGGGGGCACAAATTTAAACATATTATATAATTTTAATAAAAATATTATGACAATATATATATAAATTAACAGCTACATTTGTTATTTCAAAACATTAAATAATTTTAAATCTAGTGTTAAGAAATATATTTACATTATAAATGAAAATTTAAATTTGTTTAGGATTCATCCACTTTAAAATTGTATTTTGTTTAATTTTTTCACTTTTTACTATTTAATTTTTTTAACAATAAAATTATTTATCCTAAAATTTATTAGTTAAAATTTTGTGGCATAAGTAATAGAGAATATTGAAATTCTATAAATGAGAAGAAAAATAATTAGAATTGATAAAAACATAAAAGGAAAAGTTAGTTAATTAAAATTGATAGCAAAATGATTGCATAAAATATGCCTGGCAATAAAATTTTAGAGTCAATAAAGTATGAGATCTTCAAGAAAGGAAAACAAATAAACCTTCGTCCAGAAAAAAGGAAAACAAATAAACCAACAGGCTCGTGGGGGTCACATAAGATAAAAATTCAAAAAAAGAATCGTGGGAGGGGGCATCGAACCGATGACAGAACGGGCAATATGGGGCACTCAATTAGAAATATGTAGCCACTACGCTAGTTTACTAATATTGCCTTACCCAAAACAAAATGTTATATAGTTAGTCGGGGGCACGGGACCCCGTATCTTACAACGTGGGTCCGCCCCTGACCGTGTCTCGGGTGGCTGATGGTTGAGTGGAGCGAACGAATGGTGGTCGATCGGGTGAGCGAACGTGGTCGAGTGGGCGAGCGAACGAACGGTGGTCGAGCGGTCGAGCGAACCGGAACGGTGGTCGAGCAGGCGGGCGAACAGGAACGGTCGATGGAGTAAACCTGCTGGCCGATGGAGCTCTCAGGCTTACCAGTGGGTGGATATGATGAGAGGGAACTAGGAACACGATCAGAAACTCAAGAGGGACACAAGCAAGTAACAAGCCTTCGATTTCAAGGGAAAACCACGCGAGAGAGGGAGAGAGAGAGGCTGCAGCTAAACACTTTAGGGTTTTGGTTTAAACTTGCTTAATCTTTATTAACAAACAAGAGAGGCTATAAATAGCCTTAGGTCTAGGTTACAAGCTGGGCCAGAGAGGCCATTCGAAATTAACAAAAATAAAAGGAAGGATGGAAAGGTTGGACGGGCCATAATCTCTTTCTCATGTATCGGGCCTTGGTTTATCTCATTAAAAACCTTAGTGGGAAAACCCATTGGGATCAAAACCACAATTACGAAAAAGAGTATAAACCTCAGCCCAAAGAGATGTTGCACATGCTCATGGTCGCCAAATATAATTATGAAGTTCATTAAATCCGTGAGCTTCCAAATAAGGCAGGTCCAACAACCTTTGGGTTTGAACTTGAATATCTTCTTTGTCCGAACTGGTATTGACTTGATTCCAACTCTCCTGGGCTCCCTGATGAGTCAAGAATTCAAAACAAGTTCCTTTGTTTCCTGATTCATCCTGGCCCATTCTGAGTTTTCCAGTATGTAGAAGTTGGTCTCCAGCGGGTACCTTGAAAATATCCAATTTTGTAACTTGCATAACTTCCTCATAAGAGAGGCTTTTGACATACTTCCACTTCGTGATGATTCCTTGGTTAGTTAAGTCTCTGGAAAAGGTCGATTTGTAGCTTTAATCCTGCTGGTATGATCGCAATCCTCCTTTGAGTGCACCTATGTCCGCGGCCATCACCAAATGAACAGCTTCTGAACAAACTCCAAAACCAACTCAAACCATGGATGGTTTCTCCTGATCTAATTCTTCTAAATATTTGGTTCCTGGTGAAAACAAGTCTTAGATGATTGGGTCGAGCCAGTTCTCCTATGGACAGCTTCCAAGACTCGGCTAGGGCTTTGGGTGAAGGGTTGTCGACTCCTCCAAATGGGATCATGCCAATTGGGTTCTGGGATGATCATTACTCGTGAAACATCTGGTTGGCTGATGCATCTTCAATACCACGTCATTTCGCCGATTAGAACATGCCTTGGTCTCCTGAACCTCCTCGGATATGTTCCGCATTGTCAGAAACTGCTTGACCAGCCTCATGGTCGAGGGCGTACGTACTGCTCGTCCGGGTCGGGTTCGGATGATCCGATGTCCTCATCATACCCTCCCTCTTGAAAAGGATTCGACCTTGAATCTGTATAACCTGCGCCAAGAGAAAGCAAGTTAACTTTCATGCGGTTTTGTGAGTCCATGGCCTTACCTTGATGGATATGGGGCTCGTTGACATGGGGAGCATCTGGCGGTTATTCTTTGAGTAAGTGATCCAACAGCATGCCTATATTCTGATTTTCTTTCCAATGACGAGTTTCGGTACCATCGTTTTCTTTGACCTCGGCCTTGTTTTCTTTGATGGTGGTGATGCTTTCTTGCACCGTCCAAGGTCTGGTGGTACTTCTTTTTGGTTCTCTTATGTGGTTCCTGAAATAAGTTGGACACTTCTGGCAAGAAACAAGTGCATTAGGTGTTCTCCAAGATAAAGATAAACAAGTTGAATTTAATTCCTTAGAACTGGTATTAGCAAAACTTCTTCTACTTGTGGTTTTAAACAAAATGCTTCCTCATGCTCTTGTGTGTTCCGTAAACTCTTTAATAAAGTTGTGGCTTCATAAGAAAAAAGTGATTCAAAGAGAGACGTACCTTTCTAACACATCCATTGTTCTAATCTGGGTTCTATTTAACCAGAAACGAGTCAATGACTCCCTTCCAAGGTTTAATGCTCACTTCCTCAACATAACTCTTGGTGAGTTTGGTTTTCTCCGATGCCACAATATGTTGAGTAAATATGTGATCCGATGGTTCTTCTTGGATCATAATAAGGCTGGTGTTAACTTCATGATCTGCTACCTTCTTTGGCGTGCCTATACCTGCATCGAAATCCCTTGGCAAAGACAAGTGCATCATACAAGTATTGGAAAATTCTGAATCGGAGTTAGCTATTGTAACTTCTTTATAGTTAACACTTTCTTGTTCTAATAACAAATGGATAACTACTTGTCTACGGGAACAAATTGCAACATCATGACCTATTTTTGACATCTATAAAAACTTGCATTAACTTCATTAGAAGGTTTAGATGACTTACATTTTTCTGTTTTTCCATGTGGTCGAAGTGATGGTCTCGCACGTAACTTTGGAGCTTGGGGCTGTTGAGCTGGATCATGTGGAACGTCCTTGGCTTGAACAGGAAGCTCAGCCTTTGTTTTCTCCCTTAAAGTTTTTGTGGACCAATGTCTTTTCTCATGACCACGTCCTCTTGGTGGCTTAGCTTTTAGAGTCAGCCTTGTGCTAGAAGCCATCTTCTTGGCTCGAAATTTGCATAAATATTTATGCTGCTTTTCTGATTTTCTATAGCAGCTTCCACGAACTCTTCACGTATTATTTGCTTCATTTCTTCCCAAGAAGAATCTGGTACGTCATTCTTGAGTCGAACGTGAGCATGTTGATCCCAATGCCTAAAGGCATCCTCGGTTAGAGTATCCTCCGCATAAGATGTATTCTCGTCCTCGGGCACTTGTTTTGCTTGCAGCCAATCCTCCATGTCTCTTTCCCACCTCAAGAAAGCTTCTGATCCTTCGTGATGGCCTGAAAATAGATGGGATAAGTTTTGAAGTTTACATTATCATCGGTTGAATGTTCACATGACATGGATTGGTTGGTGGCATGCACTTGATCTGATTCTGGTTCCCCATCTTTAAACTCCGTGTTGTCACCATATTTATCTTCGATCCTGTCCACATGATCCCAAGGTCTGACCTCATATTTCTCTGCCTCTCCAAAACTGATTTCAGAATCAGTTTCTTCATACCAAGGTTGGTCTTCATGGTGAGAGTTCTCGTACTGATTTGGTTCTCCTTCATGAATGAACTCTCCAAGTTCTGGTTCACCTTCGTAGTCAGTCTCAACTCGAAAACCAGAGCTGGTGTAGCCATATCCTGGTCATGGTGGAGACTCATAGTCCGCTTCTTGGTCGGACCATGCTTGGCTTGACTCTTCAAGCTCGCCTTCAATTGATCCGACGGACTCGTCTTACTCTTCTCCCATAGTTCTTTGGTTCCTGTGGAAGTAAACCAAAGTATCAAAGTTCTTTATTGAAAAAAAATTGCTAGTAAAGTCTCTGGATTCGAAATTCTAAGGCAATAAACAATACTGGTATGTTTCTTTTTCTATCGCACACGGTTAAAAAGAAATAGAAATCTAGGATATTGGTTTTTGTCTTTTTTTTATTGGA